>JBAMCI010000035.1:19822500-20080000 GCA_037075265.1 Drosophila nigricruria
TCAAACTCGTAAGGAAGTGCAAATGAAATTGGACGCGTTGCCATGCCGGAGCCCAAACGACAATCAATATAAATTATAAATAGATTTATCCTTATACACAATGTCAATACGAACGTAAATTATCTAACAACTGAACTTTGGTCAATTCACAGAAATGTAATCATAATGAAATAAATAGTATAAACTAAATTTAAAGTAAACTAAATAAATTCAAGTTTCTTTTTAGCTTTTAAAGTGTAATTTTAACTTAATGCCATTTGGCTTTAAGGCACATATATATCGAGTACAAGACTCAATCTAATTGAAAACTATATTAGGTCGTTAACGTGTGCAATTTCTTATATATCTTCAAAAATTGTTATGAATTGAGATGTTTTACTGCTTTGACACCTCAATTTCTCAAAGGAAAAAGATACTTTCAGAGTAATTTGTAATTTCCATTTCAATATGTTTTTCTCAACTCACCTGAAACATATCCGTTTCTGTGTCCTCCTTGTACTCAACAATGACGGCCTGACTGCGCGATAGTGTATACGATATTGAGTGCTGGTTAGCATCCAGTATAGCTTTCGATGTCTGTGGTGATTGTACGATATAGTGTTTCGATCGCTTGACGCCGCTCGGCTCCGTGCGTTTGTGCAGCACGAATTTGGAGCGCCGACGACCGCGATCGCCCTGCGGCAAGTAGCCATTGTAACTGCAAAGAAACCAAACAATATTTTACTTTATTAGTTTGAGGTTCTTTGGCTGATTTATGATAAAGGCAATGCATGCATGCTGCGCTAGGGAGACGACCCCAGACAGCGTATCAGCCTCCATTTCGGGACCAAGAGTATTACGAAACACAGCGAGAACAATTTGTTTCATTCAGTTTATGGGTCAAGTTCTGCGTCGCTCGGCAATGTGTTTACACAATCAGTCATGCCCTGCCCCTGCTCCAGCCCCTGCCTTAGACACGGATAATGAGTTGAAATACCATAAGGGAATTTTGTATACAAGAGTACATTGGCGAGTCAATAAGTTAATTGCCAGATCATTAGTGGAATTCTATGGGCTCTATATACATACATTGAAGTTGTCAAATGGTTTGCGCTATAAAAGATCTCTTAATAGCATTTGCGGCTGTCGATCGCCCAGAGATAGCTCTTTGATTACCCAAAAGACAACACGCACGCACGCACGCACGCACGCTGCCCATCAAAGGGCTAGATGGAAGAGTTTGTTAGGACAGGGCCCACTCGCTAAGGGGAACTATTTTGATTTGGTATGTCTATCTGAGTTTGAGAAAGCAAAAATAGTTTTTATTGACTTCAACTGTGAAAGAATGATGATGCTTACTAATACAATTATAACAAATTGAGCTTTTTTTTTTCATAAGAAAAATATGCAACATTAATTTCTGACTGATAAATGTTTAGATATTAACTACATCTAAATGATAACTTTTATTCGAAATTTTTTTTTTTTTTACAATACATAAAAGCTAACAGAACCCATTAATACATTAATAAAAATAAAAGTTCCATTTCTACCTAACTTTTGACAATTTAATGAGCTGACAGCCCACATAAAATAGCAATAATAATGTTGTATACGATTTTATTAACAAGCATTTCGAAAACGTGCCGATGAACCCAAACCTTTACTGACACGGCATATACATTGCCTATAAAAAAAACAAAAAAAAAAAACAATAATTGCTAAGCATTTTCTGTGGAATAGAATATCCAACATGGGATATATAAATGCCTAAATATGAAATTCTTGGAAAATCAAAGTAAAAAAAAAAAATAAGCAACAAAAATAATTCGAACAAAATAAACAAGGTCTAAACATAGTGGGGAAATGTTGACATTTGAGGCCCCTAATTATTTGGACACTAATGCTTGTGATGTTATGATATATTAATGGACACATTTAAGAAGTTGTAAATGATATTTAGCGCATTAGCAAAACGACAGACAGTGGGACGACGACGACAAAAAAACATACACACACATACACACATACACAAAACCCAAACACCAGAAATAAAAGTTGTTTTGTTCAAATTTGTCGGGAACAATTAAGACTTGGTACAAGCATGAGACTAATGCCTTGACTGCTCTTGAATACTATATTCGGAATGGCATCACAATTGTCTTTATATCATATATCACTGTGCAGCGAGAAGAAGACATTAGAATGGGCAGTAAATGGTGAAGAAGCCATTGCGCTGTTAGCCTGTTGACTGTCTCCCAGACAGACCAGCCGCTGGCGAGCCTAGAGTTGTATTGAGGAAGATACACTGCAGCACTTACACAACGATAAGCTAGTGCTAATGACAATGACTCAGGCGCAAGCAGATTTGACTCACATGTGAGTCAGCTAACGCGTGCGCGCTGGGTAATCAGCGCAATGTCAAGCGCTTTGGTCAGACAATCAGACAGAGCGACAGAGAAACAGCTGGACCGCCATCAAGATGTACAAGCGGCCGACGCAGCTGCCGGCCGAAATCATCAATCTCAGAACGCTGCCGGCTGCAGCGTGAATCTAATTTATGTGGCTAACTGGCTGACTGGCTGGAGAAGCAGCCAGTCGGCTAGCCGGCCTACCCACCGACCGACTGACTGACCAAAACCAAACTGGTTGCGGCTTACAACGTTACAGAGCATGAGTTAAGCCTTTTGTTCTATAGACGCGCCAGCACGGTTGACTTGCACAGGTCAGGCAACACTGTACACAGCTTGAAGTCAGGGCAATGCACACTGGGGCAAGAGCATGGGAAAATATAATAAATTTAAAACGCAATGAATACAAATTCGATTATAATTATTGAGATTTGGGTAGTTTTATTATTATTTTTTATTAACCCGTAAGTCAATGCCAACTATGGACCTAAATCCAGCATCAATCCTTGTATAAGTATAGGTATTAAAAACCAAATTACAATGATTAATAACTTCAGTCCCAAGCTAGACATGTATGCATTTGGAACATTCAACGTTCCTTGGAATCTTGTTTTTGCTTTAATAAATGTACTCTGGAAAGCGGATTAAAGAGTGTACAACTATAAGCTCAGGCATTCGTTTAAGGCTTTAAACGATTTTGTAATCTACATATTAAATTTTAAGCTTTAATTAAACTGTCTCAAATGAAACTAAGCCATATTTGCATCTCTTTAATCTTTAAAACTTTTAAGCCTTTCAATGTTACAACAGTGCGAGAGTTTTTGGTTTTAATTGAAAAAGTTAATATGAAAGTAATTACAACACAAAACTGAAACAAAGCAATATAGAAAGAATATTTAACCACTTCACTTATGAATTCTGTTAAATCATTGTACTTACCCAAGTATAACTAATTCACCGTATCGCAATCGGGGTTTATCGTGCCCATCGCCAGCGTCTTCAGCCAGTATGGGAGATTCTGTTCCGTCGGTGCTGTTGATGCAAATAAAGAATATCAATCTTGAGTTAGATCAAATGATGTTTACAAAAGGAAAGTTTAAAGTTTAAAATAGTTAAGTAACTGCTGAGGTTGACCTCAAATCATATGATATAATACGAAGCGGCGCCACTTGGCTTAGGGCTCTGTAGGGGAATACAAACACAAGAGAAGTAATAGAAAATAAAAAACTTTTTTTTTATCTTTTTTTTTGTCTTTTGCTTTGTAAGTTAAGGCAAAACAATTTCAAAGTAGAAATAGAAATGCCAAAGGAATTGCTCATTTCCAAGCATTTGCCTCGCTGCCAGTTGGAGCATTTCAAATGGGGGAAGCATTCAAGGCATCTCCCTTTCTTTCTCTTTCTATCTCTCTCTCTCTGTCTTTGGCAATGTTGAGAGTGCATTACAATGCACTTTACAGTTTGTCTTTTGTTCAAGTCATAACAACATGTAAATTTGACACTGACTCTGTCAGCTGAAGTCATAGAAATTTCTTTACAGCAACACCTCATGTTACCTGTCCGATCCACACCAATATCTAGCTATGCGCCAAATTGGGGCCAAATTGTCAGTAATGAAAGGGCGATAAAATAGATAACTCTGTATCTCATTAGCCTGAGAGCCGGATAGCTCTCTTTTTTGGGGCACGTCATGTACTTATTTACAGCAATCTAATAAAGCAACTCGGCGCCGGTTGACGCCTACACAAACAAAGGGCACGCCCCAACCAGTCCCAGCAACCAGTCCACGTGGCAGCCGGCAGTCGACAACTGGCAACTGGCAACGGGCAAATGAATTTTACCCCGGCTTAAACTGGACTAGACTGGGCCAGAGGGTGGCCTGGGCGACTGACTGACGAAATGCTTTGGGGTTGCATTGATTTTTGCTCGTTGCATTTAAACTTGCTCCCCTTTTTGCCTGCTGGCAAGCAGCGGGTCAACAGGCGAGAGGCGAGAGCCCAGAGGTGAGGGGTAGAGCCACTTGAAATTGTGCAGCGCAGACAGAAATCGTGCGCATAAAGAGTGTGTGCGGGGCGAGGCACACAGACTGCGGCGTGTGCAAGGTAAATAGAAATGCTTCATGTCTGTCGACATGTTGCTGGGCATCAAATTAGCGCTCCACCAGCCTTGTTTAGATGCACACGCGTACATTTCAGCAGATATATATATATATATTATATATATATATATAATATGGTGCCATGTACCACGCGTCTGTACAGTCTGATCTGCAGCTTAAACCAAACATAACGTTGACTCATTCAGCCAGAGGCCGTAAATCAAATGGAAAACTCATTAACAGTGCCTGCATTTCTGCTAACAGTCTACTGTTAATTATTGACTGCAGCGCTGTTAGCTAACAGAAATCTGTGTGAAGACTTGTTAACTTCACGCCACTTGGCCACAATGCATTTGATAACTAATGCTAAGAAGGTATTCTTTGCGAAGCCCCCAAAGTATCTGTAGTATATTAACCTTACTTATCATATATTTCCCATATAAATTAATCATATTTTAAACAAGCACATACAAACCTTTTAAGTGCCAAAAGTTCTTTAACATTTTCATGCGCTTTTCAGAAAAAACTCTAATTCAAATCTTAGGTTAATAGTTTGTAGGTAACTTCAAGATAAATTAATCAAAGTTAAATAAATCTAGGTTAAATTAATTAAGTATGCATTACTCTAAATTGGGAAGCTGCAAGTGCCGCTATCTAATATGCATTTAATTTAATTAACACACAAAAAGTGCAAAAGTGCCAGCTAACACAGAAATCTCTTTAAGAAAAGAGCGCACGAACAACAACAAAATAGTTTTGTTTTTTTGTCACATGACGCAGCATAAACAATCCGCTTTGCGTATATGTATCTATGTAGACAACTTAAATTAAAGTAAATATTTTGTCAGCGACAACAAAACAATTGCCAGAAATATGCGTACAGAGCGGAATAATGTGAACTTCATAACAGCTGCCCAAATGGCACAATTGTCAATTGAATGGGGGGAGGAGATGTGCCCCAAAAAAAAAGGGCCACAGCTATAAATCTCAATACTTAAAAGCTTTAACAGAATTTCCAAAGTTACAAAATAGAAAAACTATTTGCGTTTTTTTTTTGTTAGCCACAAACACACGCAATCAGCTGTTTGTATCGCCAGAGTGCTTATCGATTTTCAAACTGGCAACGAAAGAGTAAAGGCATTTTGCATACATTTCATTTGGTTGTTTCTTCTTTTTTTAAACTGTGTGTATATATATGTGTATAGTATATGTTGCGATAGAACTGTGTAGTAAGTAGTAGAATTTAACACGCAGACGACCGACCGCACGTATCCATGAGATACGACGGCGCACAGTTAGATACCGAAACGTCGCTTGTCGGTGTATCTATAACTGTGTGTGCTGTGCCAGTGCCAGTGCCCGTATCTGTATCTGTTTAGTTGCCACCAACGTCATTTGAAGGGAAATCAATTTTTAACCAAGTCTGCTGTGTGTCTGTGTGTGTGTGGGTTCGAAAGGCGTACAAATGTATATTATATACGTTAGACTGCCAAACACACGCGCGTGTTTAGCTATTGCCTGACAACATGCCGCAATCGATATTTTTTCTTTTTTTTTCGTTTCCTCTTGCTTTTTGTGTATTGCCACATGCAACGCAAATGGCGCGGCAATCGCATTACAATAAATTCACCTTTTCTGCTCTGAAAGGCGGACCATTGCATGCCAAGCTAACAAGTGCATTGTGGGCCCCTGCTCGGAGCTAATGTCAGGAACAGGGCAAAGGATACAGCAAATCAGGCCAGTTTGCAGTGAACTGCAGGAACGCGGTCGTGCTTCACTTGGCCTGATTTTAATGTCACGAGTGCAAGCACACAATATATATGTATATATATGAATATATATACCCCTTTTATGTAAATGAAATAGATTATTATTGCTTTTATATTCATTTGATTACGCGCACATCTGAGTATTTAGATGCTAATGACTACCTTTAATTGACCTTACGAAGGGCTTTTAGCTAATTTAGTTTAGTATTTTAGCCCTTCTAAAGGTCAACTCGTCAGCGACAGCAGCGAAGAATCCATTTAAATAAACGATGTGCTGTCCAGCATGAATCCAACTACATTGACACCTCTTTGGCTTTGAAAAGGTCTTCCAGCTAAGCCGTCTCGATGGTTACCCCCTTCTTTTGATCTGACATCTGACTAATTGATGGTACACAATCTGTTTCTTTAGGCCTCTTTTTGTTACACTCATTTTATGGTCTTTTACATAAGAAATGCTAATTAACCGACATCTGAGAGTTAAATGATTTTCTACTTAAACATATTATAGTTCTTAGAAAGATATATCAAAATATATGAGAATCTATGATTCTAGTTCTGTTTCGTTTTCCTTATTCACTTCCATTAATAGTAGAGACTATAAAAAGGATATTTTGAAAATATCATTTAATCATTGAATTTAGAATAATTACAAAAATAAAACTTTAAAATTCCATTGAAAAAGATATTGCATTCAAATTATTAAATCTAGAATAAATGCAAGCATAACAGCGGCAATCTGTTGTTACTTTATGACTCTTTTTAGACAGGTAAATGCACGAATAAATATTTACTTTCATCCAACTGAGTAGACAATCTGAGAGCGGCCACCATGGACTATAGTTTATTTTCAATCAAAACAAATACATACATGCACATACATGTGTATTTCGTGTTCGCTTGGGTAGCTGAAATTCGAGCTGATTGTGAGCATGTCAAATGTCTGCTGAATGGCTGAAATATGCAACCTGCAAGTTCGCCGCTTGTCAGCAGAAGTGCAAATGCAAGATTAAACAATAAGCAAAGGGAACAATGGCATCGTAGGGCAGCCCAAATAGACAAAGACAACATCAGTTAGAGGGCGACAGAGAAAGACGATACATTTCGCAGGTGCCCAATGATGCCCTGATGCATGGCATGGCATGGAATGGCAGGTGTTTCGTTACCATATTTTATGGCCAAATTTGTGGCTGATGGCACTTCAGACTGCTTCATTCATATGCCAAAGGTGTAGCAGCTGTATATATTTCTATCTGTGTATTTGCAAATGTATCTGTATCTGTATTATGTATCTGTGTGTGTGTATCTGGCGGCCTTTGGCACAGCTGTTTGCATTTCAAGAATGAAATTCTCAACGTGCAGATACAAACGCGAATAACCAGACAGAGCGAGAGACAGCGAGAACAAAACTCGTTCTTCCAGCGAAAATCGAGCAGAAAGCGTGGAGGGAGTAACAAATTGCAGAGCATAAAATATGCGCAGCTGAAATCCAAAAATAATGCGAAAAACTCACAGGCCACGCGAAATTGTTTTCAAAGAAACAGCTAGAACTTTACAGGCCAAATGCGGATTAAGATGCTTAAAGATGCAGATGCACAAACAGATAAACATGCACAAACACCTATACAAAGATCATGTTCAAGATACAAACACACACACACACATACACGTGCATAGTTATAAATTTAAATATAAATACATACGTATATATATATATATATATATATATGTATATATAGAGAGAGATAAACAACAGCATTATCAGTCAGTCTTACACGCCCATTTGACACGCCCTTTGCCCTGAGCTGTGAGCTGTGAGACTTGTTAGCAGCGGCTTACTAATTTAGTTTATGCAAATCTCCATGTCAATTTCTAAACAACTTTTCATCCGCCTGGCCAACAGACAAAATAGTTGTTTTTATTGTTATTTTTGTGTTGTTTGTTACATAAGCTACGCAGGTTTTACTTTAAGTTGCTTGTTTTATACATGCATATATATATATTTCTATATATAACTAACTGTCAATATCTTTTTGCACAACATTTGTTTATGTTAAACAAGCAACAACAACAACAACAACAACAACAACAACAATAGCAGCAACCGACTCTTTGTTTTGTTTGCCGGTTTCTGCTCTTCAGAAGCTTTTTTGGTTCGACTTGTTTGTTTTTTGTTCGTTTGGCTATGCAGCAGCACGTTTCAAACTATTTTCTCCGCCGTTTTGGGGCAAACAACAAATTTGCAAGTACTCCAGCAGCAACACAACCACATTTAAGCCGGGCTAAAATTATACAAACCGAGAGAAAAGACAACAACAAGCAGCCAAAACAGCTAGCCAAGCATGACTCGCTACTCTGCCACACCGAAGACTGCTCTTGTGCACGCTCCGGCTAGCTACGTTGCTACGTTAGATTTGATACCCTAACACAAGCATGGCATACTTAATTTGTAAACACAAAAAAAAAATGTAAGTTTATAAATATAAATAATCAATATTCATAGAGAAAAGCAACAAATAGAAATTTTAATATTAAATTAAAGTTTAAATTTAAATTATATTTATTATAAACAAATTTTTTTCCAATAAAAATATATTATATTAAAAAAAAAATTTTACAGGGCATGTGATATTCGTTGCAATTACGTGAATCATTTTTATTTTTTCTTGTATTATTTTTATTTTCTTTGGGCTTAGCTAGATTTTGGTCACTGTTTATGCATTTTCTTTTGCTGGCTGACAATTTTCGCTGTTTTGTTGCCCGTTTTGGACTAAAAATAAGCACAGAAAGCGCAAATGGAATCGAAGCTAGTCGCATAAACATTTGCTGTGGTAATAGTTTCGCTTTTCATTGTGGAGCATTGCCAGGCAGGCGCAAGCAGGCGCAGGCTTTGTCAACGTTTCGCCATTGTTTTGGTATATAAATATTTTTGGGCCAATGACTGTCACAATTTCTCGTTGTCGTAATGCGGAAGAGTTAAAGCCATATTGAAGCGAACTAATGGGTAACTAGCTGAAATTGCGCGCGCTTCAAGTGCTCAACGCCAATCGAACCGCAACTGCACTTTTGTTATTTTCTATGAAAACATGAATATGCAAATGTCATCTTTTATGACCAACGACGTCGCAATTTTAATAAACAAATGCCACTCGGGGTCTGGAGCTGAACTGGGCTGGGCTGGGCTGAGCCAGGGTTGGGTTGAGTTGGGTTGGACTCTGGGCCATAGAACAATGGCAGCCGATGCGCTGCGCGTGATTACGAACTTATTGACTGGCTAAGCCTTTACGCAATGAGGAATAGTGAATGTCAACATATGGTAATTAAGTTCTTGTATACATTCTAAAGCCGCATTTGAATAAGGAGGAAAAGGGTTATAGAGCAAATGGGTTGATAAACAGCAAATATAGTTAGAAGTAAAGATAATAATAATATAACGTATATCTAATAATGATTATATATTTTTAATAAAATGAACAAGGCAATAAAATAACAATTTTTTTTTTAACAATTATTTTATAAGCAATATCTTATGACATTATCAAAAATATCTATTAATTGGTTCTATAACATGAAAACGCGTTAAATGATCCGTTGTATATGGTTCAGAATATAAACACTGACTGCAGTGAAAGATCTAATTTCATTGCCATTGATATGACTAATTTGTAACTTAAAAACTCAATTACCAAGCGCTCCATAATAAGATATAGATAACTGATACGTAGATATAATTTGTGATATATGAATAAATAGATAATTCTTGCAATTTTACTTGTTACTAGAGATGTGTCCCATATCCCATTTGGTAGGGTATCAGCAGCGATAGACAATTGCACTACTTGTGGCATTTGTATGTGCGCTAGAAACTATTTATTTCATTAATTAACATATGCTGTCATCTAATAATGGACATATGCCGTTATATAATACAACGAAAATCGATGGCATTTTAATTAACAACAGCTCAGATAAGACAACTACACACATGACTACTAAATATACACATATATACATACATACATATATAGACATTTATAATCTGTATTCTATACGTTGTAGTCAACGTGTCTTTCGGCATTTTTCATTGATTAAAACATAAAGCATTTCACGATATGTTTAATTTAGTTCAAGCAAAAACGAAATAGATTATTTTACGATATCTATCGTAAATAAAGTGATAATAGATGTAGTTGGCAACGTGGACTTGGGACTCTGAACTAAAGGCTTAATATGCTTGCGCACTATGGACTTCATACATATATACACAATTTAAATTTATACATCAATCATTCAGTTTTCCTAAAACTTAAATTTGTGAACGCGTGGCTGCCGTGTAGTCTATAGAAAACTAATCCTATAGGCCTAACAATACAAACAGGAACTTAGAGGACAACCAATTAGGAAGAGCGATAAAACAAGCAAGATGCGAAATTACAAAAAAAAAATTTTTTTTGATTAAATCACATATATACACAAATAATATCAAAATATTTATATATTGGAAAAAAAAATATATTGTTAAGTAAATTTAAAAAGTTTGCTTGAAGCCTGAAGCATCTTTATTTTATTACTTTTAATTTAGTAGAGCTTCATCTACACAAATGATGTGGTTTAAAGGTCTATTTGGACCTATATTATATATATGTATATGTATATATGTATATAGCATTATATAAATGGCGACAGGTTGTTAAACTCATTAGCTTGAGAATAGCAATACAAAACCCCGCAAAAAGTAAAATTAAAAGCAATAAATAAACAAATGCTCTAGTCGGGGATTTTGGACTGGATATGCGAGCTATTTCCATTTACACACATATATTAATATGTAAATTGAAGCCATTAACTGCTAAAAGGGTATTCAAAAATATTCTTATATATATACATAAATCTTTTCTTTCTTTTTCAATTAAGTCAATTATTACAAGTTAGACTCTAATGAAATTCGATGTTAGCTTGAACAAAACCAATATACACTCTCTGCACATTTTTAATGGGTATCCGAGGTACAATGAGCAGAAAAGGCAAACAAACGAAATTGACTTCATGAGCCATTTGGTAATTTATTGCGTGGGTGTTGGTCACTTTTTGTTTGCTTTGCTCCCCAGTTAAATTCACTTAATTAAGTCGTTTTCCGTTGAAGCTTGTAGAGTTTAAAAACCAAAAAAGTAAAGTATCAACAAAGCAGGTGACATAATTGTTGCACATTAACTCTAACAGAAAGAAAATGAGCGAACATCAATTATAAATGTTGCACAAGAAAAACGAAAAGCTAAAGGAAAATTTATGAAATTGTCGTTTTAGATGCGTGACCAGAAACCATTATGATATAATGGCTAGAAGAAGCGACTAGCAGGCCAGGTTAGGCAAGCTGAAACTTGGAAAATGTCAAGATTCGAGATAAAAATCAACGAATCTTATGCAAAGAGTTCTATGAAAAGCAAGAAAGACACAAAAACAACATATTTATAGACTTTGGAATATATATATATATAATGCTGGCAGTCGAAAGTAGAACGGGCATGGAAACTTTATCAAAGCAGCCATTATCAATATATGGAACTGAGTTGGCCCGACGAGGCGTAAAGAACCAAGAATTGACCCACTTAAGCACCCATAGGGGCACTTTGGGGGAATGCAAGTCTCGCTAGGTCTCGGTGTGTATGTGTTTGTGACTCTCCTCGGCGACGTGTAGATCAATCACAAATGCGCTCAAGACAATTTTCTGTTC
Organism: Drosophila nigricruria; assembly: GCA_037075265.1. NCBI lineage: Eukaryota > Metazoa > Arthropoda > Insecta > Diptera > Drosophilidae > Drosophila > Drosophila nigricruria. Next base: position 19,834,482 of record JBAMCI010000035.1, read on the forward strand.
TTTTTATATATATATATATATATACTTTTATTGATTGGTGCGTTGCAGTTGTTGTTATTTCGTATCCAACTATTTTAGGTCTTTATCACCGCGCTGCACTCTCGAGCGAGATGCCCCAAAAGCTGAGCAAGCAGCGGCTCTATTTTTGGCTGAACTGGAAGATTTATGGCCAAACGTCTGCCACTCCGACAGTCAATTCGGCTTACTCAGCCATGTTTACACACTTTAATTGCTTAGAGTGGAACAGCCAGGGCAACTACAGCAACAACAACAACAACAGCAACAACAACAACAACAACAGCAGCAGCGGCAACAGCATGGCACGACAGGAAATGCTCGAGCCGACTAAAAATTGGTTTCTTTTTCTTTTCTTTTATTTTTTTTTTCAATTTCGTGCCCATAGCACACGCCCACCGCCGCCTAGGCTGACTGTGACTGGTGTTGCTGCTGCCGCTGCTCTGTCCATGCCCATAATCAAGCCAATTTAATAATATGTTACGCTGCACACAATTTCACCTGAAAGCCAACCTGCCAGCCAGGCAGCAAGGCAGCCATCCAGCTCCTTGGCCAGGAACACTCAACAAACCGAGGCTAACCGAACCCAACTTTACCATGCCGTACTGCATTGCAGCAAAGATTGTTGATCTTCTGGCAAAAATTGCGATTTGATTAAAAATTATGCGCAGCGCATGCGTACCCGCAGATATATAGAGAGCGAGAGAGAGAGAGAGAGAGAGAGAGAGCGCGAGACAGACAAAAAAGAAAAAGAGAGAATGCGATATCCGGAGATATAGCGGGTACAATAACATTTGGCACCACAACGAGCGTATGGCCTACGTGACTTTCGGTAGCTGGATAGACAACAGCTAGAAATACAGCTTTCAGAATCTACGCATTAGAAAGGTATTTGATTCTGAGCTTTATAATTCTAAATATTAAACAAAAATAAAAGGGACAGTAAACAGAAATTGTTATAGTTAATCAACGAAGAGAACAAAAGCCAACGTTATCTAATGCTACATAAAAGTTAGACAGATAAAAGGAAATTAAAGACAGTTTTAACAGATAAAATTTAAACAAAGATCTTGGTTTTTTCAAATGATTATTATTATAATTTAAACATTTATATTTGTCACGTTTCTTTTACTATCATAAAATCTAAATTTTTAACATTCCGCAATTTTCTTATTTCAATTACTTTTGTTTTAGTTATTGTTATCAAGCAAAGTATTTAATTTGTCACAATTGTTCAGAGCTTTCTAGTCAACAGAGTTGTAAAACAAATTCTTTATTGAATACATTTATATGAACTTTTGCTATAATGTTACTGTACTGAGTAGATAACAAGTATTCTGGACTTTTCTAATGACGTTCTCTTTGACATTTCTTGCGAGACTTTAACTGAGCACACTTGACTGCTGCAGAATGCAAACTTCTATATAGATGCCGCATTGGCTTTTTGTTAGCTAGCTATTTTGCACGTAATTCGTCACGTAGCAAAATGCTGTTGCTGTTGCCTTTTCTGCTGATTATGCATTAAAAATTGCAGCCGGCAATCTGCATAGCCCAGCAGCAACCTAACCCAAACCCAGGCAAACAAGGCAACCCAAGCAGCCAGCCGCGGCGTTCGTCACTCAAGCATGGCTCTCCAACTCCAGCTCCAACTCCAACTCCAGGGCCAGCTCCAGCTCCAGCTACATTTACATCTACATGTGCAGTTGCTGCAACCAAATCCAAGCCAACTCTAAAGCTTCCACTTCAGTTGCTGTTGCTGATTACGCTCGCGGGCCAGCGAAAGCCATAAATATGCAGGAAGGCAACAAAAAATATGAAATATATATTTTCTATACAATCCCTACCCCAACAACAACAGCAACAATATTCACAAATTCATGCGCCAATTAATGCCGAATTGATATAAAGCCATAAAATATGAACATGTCCCGCTGTTATTCAGTGAATTCCCAACTCAAACCCTTGGACGCCCGCATGTCTAGAAATTTATATACATATATCTTTTATATATATATGTGTATGTTTTTGGTTCACTGACACTTAGCGCGTTTTATGACATTTGCTTGAAGTACACAACATATCAATCAAATCAAACTAAGCCAGATCCGAGCATTAAAACGTACAAATGTCAAAGTTCAGAAATGTCAAAGGTCACAATGCTAAAAAGGAATCGTGGGTCAGTCACGAACCGACCCAAAATCTTGTAATAAGCTCAGATATTCAGAAAAGTTAAGCAAGTCAAAGTTGTGATTGCGAACTTAATTTCCCATTCGTTGTGAAAATTTCAACTTTTCTTTTATGAAAGAAGCAATTTTGGGTTTTCTTTTTGCAATAATATTTCAAGTTAAACCTACAAAAGTCAATCAAAATTTATATACTAAGGCAGAAAAGCAAATGGAATTAGTACATCACTCAAATCTATATTATATGATATTCCTTTTAAAAAAAGATAGGCTACATTGGCTAAGATTGTACAAGCTACATTTACACAGCTTCAATCCAAAATTGCTTGTTATTGTGTGAACAAAAAATATGTTTAATTTAGCAACAATTTTCAGAGGCTTGTCGGTCAACGTACAGAGAACAGCATTTCAAATTGCAAAACAGTTGTTGCCAGGGCAACTGTGCCGATTATGTCACAGAGCTTCACGGGCTGCAAGCCTGTCTCCACGCGCGGCACACTCCAAGCAACCAAGCTAACCCGGCCGACGACATTCTGTCGTGCCTCTGCCCAGCAGAAATGCTGCATAGTATTAGCATTACGTGTTCTGTGGCATTTATGTCGCCCTGCATCTGGACAGAAAGGGGTTAAGTTTCTAGCCGAGTCTGTGTCGCTTCCAGTCAGCAATGTTGCAATTTGCTAAAAGATTTCGCAACAAACAGAACTCTCATATGTAAAAGATATGGAGACGCGACAAGTGAAAATTATTCTAAAGCTGTCAAAGTTCGACTCCAGAAACGTAAAGTGACCCAGTAATATGAAGAAAAAGAATAGTTGACACTTGCCCAACGGCCGCCCCCATTTCAAACTTAAGTGCAAATGTCAAAAGGTGGCGCTCGCATAGACAAAGTCATAAATTTAATTGTTGTCAGATGGTACTTTGATGTGGCGCCCCCTGGCGACACCAACCACTCACTGACTACCCACCCGCTGCCATATTTAAATTATTTAAATCGCATTGCTATTGCTGTCCTTGTTGTTACTTCGTCTGCCCGTTGTCTTATTTAATACATTTGAATGATATTTCTGCCTGCTATTCTTGTCGCACTTGCTACTGCTGCTGCTTCTAGTGTTGCAGTTTCAATTTTGCTAATGCAAGACCCGTTTTACATTCTTAAAGTTCCAGTTCCGTTCTAGTTTACCAAGGCTGACGGCTGACGGCTGACGGCTGACTTACGAAATGCCAAGAAATTGTCGATGCGATTACGTTGAACGAGTGCCAAAGGTTATCAAGAGTGTACACAAGCATTTTTGTTTCTTTCTTTCCCTCTTTTTTTTTTGGGCGGACCTGGGCGCACCCTAACGGTACTGTTAGAAAAACATTATTGAAATTTACCATGGCGCACTTTCAATTTTGTTTTCTTTTGTTGGCCAGCGTCGAATTTGGAACGGATATTGACGCAAAGCTACAGCAACGTTTGTTTACCCCTAAGTACGTAAGAAACTAAAAGTAATATCCAAGGCAGCTTGGTTGTTAGAAACTTTGTTCACAAATATAACGGAAGAGGCTTTTCTTATCGTAAGCATTTGAATCGGAATTTGGCTAAGCCATATTTAGTTTTAGCGCATGCTTCCGGCATGCTACGCGATTCTCATCAATGGAAATTATGAAGATCGATAACAATCGCAGACTTTTTTAACATAATAAAACCTTTTTTATAGCAATGCAGAAGCCATAAAAAATTATACACATTGCGTACAGCCTCAGTATATCATAGATAAAGATATATATCTAGAATGATTTATGTGACAGACATAAAGTATATATATTCTTAATCAAGTTTTAGATAGTTCTTTGATAACTGATTTCATTTTGCAATTATCGATACTATCCTTTCATTTGGTTACAATTAAGTCTATAATACAGGCTCTCTCGTAATGAATACGCAGGATAGCTGCCCCTTTTCTACACATAATTGAGATTCCATTTGGAATAGTTGACACTTTCGATTGTATCTATGTATATCAGAAGCCGAGAATTGTTTAAGAAGATGCTTATATGTGATTGTTATTAGTATGCTCATAGTGCCAAAGTATTTATCATATTAATGTAATTCATAATTAACCATTTTCATTTTTGATTTAATTTGATATTCATTATCTATATCAGGCAATATATGAATCACTTTTCAGTCGATGAATATGCATAAGAGTATTCTTTCAAGAGACTTTCCATTTGTTAAACAGTGCAAAATTTGTTAATCACGTAGTTTTCCCGAATTGCAGACCATAAATTCTCATATCACTAAACTTATCGTGGCGGATTCACAGCAAATGAACGGATATGTCATATGTATGTACATAAGTCGGAAAGTGTCAAATTTTATGAGTTGTTGTTTATTTTGGGAGATTACGCTTCTCGTTCCCAGCCAACATATGGAACAAATCTAATTAAATCTATGACACACTTGTCAAACAGACATCGCATTCCGTCCGTCGACGCCCAATAATCAAACACATAACTATCCGTTCGTATCTCCATTGTTCAATGAATTCTCAAATCGCCAACGCGTGCAGATAATTCATATCTAATTGTCATGGGCATTGAAAAATGCAAAGATAAAGCAAAAAAAAAAAAAAAAAAAGCAATTACATTTTGACATGTATGGGATTTGTATTGCAAATGCTGGAAGCACCACACATATGGTCAGCTAGGTAGCTAGGCTGGCTGCCACACACACAGCTTCCATGACAAGTAGCCGATCGGCTTTGAAGCCGCAAACTCAGTTGACAAGTGCAGTGCACACAGCGAGCAGAGATGTTGGCAGCGACTGCGACCGCGACAGCGACAGAGACAGTGACTGCACCTTTGCTTGCATGGATTTATGGATACAATTGGAAGACAGGCGCAGAGCGTGGCGGCCGTGTCAACAACACTTTGGCGACGCTGTTGTTTGACGTCGTCAATAATCAGACGCTGAACTCACAGCAGCAGCAGCAGCAGACAGTCTCAAGGCGATAGCAACAGCAACTACAACAAACAACAGCAACAACAATAACAAGCAAACAGAGCAAAACAAGTTGCATTTCTTTACATTACTTTTGCTATTGCGTCGAGCTTTTCATTTTCGCATTGTTTGCAGCGCCAATTGCCATAATCAGTGCAAAAAGCCAACGACAGAGCCAAAGACAAAGGCCAAGCGACGATTACGGCGGCATCACTTTCATGCAGCCAACCAAAGAGTGAGCGACACTATTTGTTTCTCTCTCTCTCTCTCTCTCTCTCTCTGTAGTTGTAAGAGTGAATGTGGAGCTGGGCACACCTGAAAGCTTAACAGCTAACATTGCCTCATCGAGCAGCAAAAGAAAACCAGTTTCTTTGCACCTATGACGCATGCGTTGCTGGCCTCTAATTTGATTTTCCTTTCTTTTCTTTCATTTCAAATGATTTAATCGTTGAAATGCAGCTAAAAACTATCAATAAAAACGTCAGTTGTAATAATGAACTCGCACTTCGTGAGCAACATTTAACAGAGATAGTTTTTTGATGATTTTTTTTTAGAATTTGACTGTTCAATTTTAAACAGTTAATGTAAATCATAAATTTAATTTAAGATCAAATCTGCCTAAAGCATTGAAAAAGATTCTTTTTATAACCTGAACCCATTGAAAATGGGAAATCATTAAATTTGAATTTAAATATTTAAAAATAATTATGTGTATATTCCCACTATATAAACATAAATTTGAATGTTTTCTTAATTTAATTCAATTTCAATTATAATATTTGTTTGCTCTGGTGTTTGCTCATTTTTTGCTGTTGTTTTTTAAATACAATTCAAATTAAAACTTTTACTCATATACATTTTTGTTGGTAATTGGAATATACAATCAGGCTTCATTGTATGTTTTTTATTTTTTTTGTGTTGCGTTACTTATAATAAAAGCTTTTTCGTGTTTTAATTACTGATCTGCCCCAACAATTTGTTAGTTAATTGAGCCAATTAGATGATGTGTTTTTTCCATGCTGCATTTTGCATTACATTAAGAGTGGCAGCGATGACGCGACTATATGCTGCACCTCCATCTCGTGCAGCATCCAAAGTGAGTTTTGTATAGGCGTCATTTCCGTAAAGGTCAACACAAACAGGTAATCAATATACTTCAATGCACACAAACATATGTAATTCTCTATGGAGAACTCTTGCGAACGAGGTCAATCGAGCAATCTAAGCAATCTGACAACTTAATTTTCTTTTTACCCTTCACTTTTTCTCGTATTTAGTAACTAGTAATGTATCTGTAAGATGCGCTTTTTATCTTCACGTGTAAAAATATACAAATTTAATGTTTTCAGCTATAATTGAAATTTAAAAATTGTTTTCATGCTAAATAACAAATAATAAAAAGAAAAGGTTCCTTTCAATTGAATTTTTTATGTTTTCTGAGCTATTTTGCATTGCTGTCGACTTTTATCTAAACTGCAGTCAACATCAAATGATGGCAAGAAGGTGATAGAAAATAATAAAAAGTGAGCAAATGTGGGCCACTTGAAGAGAATATCTTAGCTGCAATTGTTATTTCCACAGAATTTTGAGTGCATACTATATATACTTTATGGGGTTGGCAACGCCTTCTTCTACTTGCCATATTTTCAATGGGTTTTGCTCGAGAATTTGTAAATTTGTATCAACTAAATGCAGAAATAAGTGAGGGCAACTAACATAAAGCTAAATTATTTATTCCTCAACTTTTGTATAAGTGAAATAAATAATAAATGCAATCCTTTGTAGTTGCTCCACTTTTGTGTGGAGGCATTGCAATAGCAAAAGTCGAAATAAATAAATAAATGAAATGAAATGAAATGAGTACCTTTACGTTCGAATGCGCTGGGCCGGGGGATGGCTTGTTAAGCAGCATAAACTGTGCAACATATTGGCAAAAATGTGGGTCAACAGCCAACCACAACAATAACACCCAATAAACGCAACAATGATAGTTATCAAGCGTTGTCTGTGTGCAAGTGTGTGTGTGTATGAGTGTGGAGTGTGTCTGTGTGTATGGAGTGTGTATGCGCCTGTTTTCAGTTACATATCAAAGTCCCCCACCAACAGACTTTACACACAACGAAGCCCAGCCGAAAACCAAAGGCACGCCTTTGCTTTTGCTGCTCATCAACTTTGTTTGCTCTTTAACAACACCGCGAAATGTAACGCGCATATTACACACACACACACACACTCTCACACATACAAATGCAATTACACGCCAACTAACGTGGAAATTATGCAAGTAAACAGATTAATTGGGTCAACAAATGAGGTTAACACAGCCAACCAAGTTGACGATAATAACCAGAACAAAGTTAGCGAATAATCTGCAACGGTTTGGAGGGAATTCTTCGTCTCTCTCTCTCTCTATCACTCTCTTTCTCTCATACGCTTGGCAATCTGTTTCCTCAGTATTTCTAATTATCAGCAGCAGAAAAACAGGAATATCTGCTTGTATATGTAGGAGATAACATCCGGTTGACTAAGATTATAACATTCAAATACTAAAGACTTTATATGTACATACGTTCTATGATTCAGGTGCGACTTTTCATTCAGGTATGCAAACTATTTCTAAGCGAAAAAAAAAACATGATAAAAACGCATTTATTCAAAGTAATTTGTGCACTGCGATTGCTTAATAGTTGTTCAACTAGCATAAGAGTTAAATTGATAAAATAGATAAAATATATAGAATTATTAAATGTATTAATATTATATTTTGTATTTAAATCTATCCAAACTCTCAAATCTCTCTTTTGTCAAAAATCTTTTTCACTTCTGAATTGCATTAAAATTTATTGTCAAGGAATTTAAGTCACTCAAAAATTACTTTAAATATAATAAATTGTCCAATAAGGAAATGAAATAGAAGCAAACTCATTTTTAAAACCTGATTCACATTTTAGTATAAACAACTGTAAAATACAACTATTTTTTTAAAATTTATTGCTTATCAACAATTAAACAAGCTTTAGAAAAGCATACAAAACATTCCTACTTGCCTGACTGCATAATAATTGAAATTCAGAATAACTAATCTATAATTAATAATATTTCGAATCATACCTGATCAATAGAACCGAAACGAGAATAACTTTTGATTGTTCAGTATATCAATATTAATTGTAACTATAGCTAACAGTTTACTTTAAACTAAATAAAACTTTAGTTTTTTCAACATATTTCCTGTTGACAACAAAAAACAACTGTTATTTACTACTAAGATAGTCTAACACGCAAGTTAGCATTATCTTATATTTTCCCATGATTCAATATTTTTGTTGAATTCGGTCAACTAACTGTACAAGGAGACCCAGCCAACGTACACAAGGCCAATTTCAGTTATTTGAGTTGCTCGAAGAGCTCTTGCTCAAATACCCCACACACGGTTGCACCTACTCTCACACCTATTGCCGGTCCAAAGTACAGCCCACAACGCCGCCAACGAGTAAAATGTACTCAACATTGTTTGAGCATACATATTTATAACTGACATAGAAAAAACCATATATATATTTATATATACATGTTACATGAATATGTATGCGAGTACTTTTGTCTCTTGTCTCTATTTGTGGGCTAGGAATTTCCCCATTTTGGCGCTTTGTCATTTCTGAATATGTTGAATGCTTCTTATGAGTTTTTTCATTGTTTTTGTCGCTTTGCTTTATGTGTGTGTGTGTGTGGGAATATAAGTGTTTAAACAACAAAATTTAAAACTTGCAAAAAATGTAATGTAATTATTTTAAATAGGTTTTCAAAACCGCAAAGAAAATCACGTAAGCAGGTTGTAATCGGGCGTAATCGACTACATAATACGCGTTCACGATTCAAACTGATCAATTGCTTGAATTATTTAAATATACCACGCCCATGGTAGACTTTAATCTTGCTATTCTTCAGTCTCTAAAATATAGTATAAAGTAGTTCTATCCCATCTAGTAACTATATAATCTGAAAATTGTATCTAATAGGGGTTTGTATATTTGTATATTTACGGTTTATCGCTAGTCTTAATAGTTCCCTTTATGTAAACAAAGGTATAGGCAGACATGTGAGTAAAATCAATATTATGTCTTTTAACAAAATAAACGAGTATTAAAAGCCAAACCAAGTTTCAACTTCATAAGTTTTCAATGGGCTCCAGCAAGACGTTTTGTAATGAAGACCATTTCAAAGTTGCCAATAGCGTTTAGAAGTTTTCAGGCGGAACTTACCTGCAAAGAACAAGAAGAAAAGAAATAAGTTTAGAAAATTTATAGAGAATATATTTGAGACAATGACAAACAGCGAACAGCGTAAAGTGAGGGCAATGACCCAAGTATAAACACACCCACCCACATACACACACACACACACACACACAGTGAAACTTTGCGGGCAATGCCACACATAGCACATCCTGCAACCTCCAACTTGCCGTTCGCATCCTTCTGCTCGTCTGTGGCAGGCTCTTTCACTTTCCTGCGGGCGCTTTGTATCCAAGCAAACTAGCAGAGCACAAAAGGCGCTTGGCGTTTCACGCTGCCAGCTCTGCTGCAAGTGGCCACAAGGATGCGAGACGCTCGGACCGATGTAGAGAGAAACCGGAAACACTTGCAACAAAAGCTGCGAGTTCTTAAAGAATACACCGGCTGTGCGTATGCGTTTAAGGCGCAATGTGCCACCAGCGAATTAAGGTCAAATGCGGCACAAAAGCTGCAAGCACAGCCGCCCCTCGCCCCTCGGCCCTTGCCCCCCGTTCGATGCCCCAAACCCGATTCACTCAGACGATTCGCGTCTGTATCCTGGTAAAGTTTCCCATATTAATGACAACGACATCTTGTTGTTGTTGTTGTTTTGCAAGACAGGATGTGTGCAGGTTTTTTTTATTTCAGCTGCAACTTTGCGACGCGCATATCCTGCAGGTGCTCAGCCCTCATCACATTCGTTAAGCAAATATTACTTTACGATATATTTGAATACTATTTATATACATTCTATCTGCAGTAATAGTAGAGATATATCAGTAAATAATTTATACTATTTCAAATAAAGTATAAAGAAATATACAGTGTGGAGTATCCGACTAGGATATAACCAGAGCCATCTGCGTTCCCAAATTTGTTAACTTTTGCTATGGGTTCGATTACATTGAAATGAACACAATAAACGGATAATTTGAAACAACCCGTGCTATAAGAGCATTTACGATTTAGTTCGTTTAGGTTTCGAGACACACGGGCTCGAACAAGGCTAAAACCTACCCAAGAATTTATGTTATATACTTGATGCGATTACCCACGTCTCCCTCCGCTTGCTACATTCATTTTGACAAAAGCGGTTTACTCTGGATTCACACTTTCAATGGATACAAGGTATTATATTTCCCAAATTTAAAATCAACTCTATCTCCATTATGAATATTAATACACTATAAACCAAAATACTCTCAATAGAATGGAATTGTTGTTGTTCAAATGAACTTCTTCGGCTTATGAATAAGACTCAAACGTAAATTGATTTCTATGTATGACCATAGAGCAAAAGTTATATATATATTTAAGATGCTTCTTTATTGATTAAATGATATACTTAATAAACAGCTACATTAACAATTGAGTCAAGTTTCTTAAGTATTCTAATGCACATTAGTTGTATCTGGTTCATACTAGTATCATTTATCCACCCCCAATACACACACACACACACACACACATTTTATACTCTCTAATTTGGGTTAATCTGGCTACAGCAAAACTTTGAATTTAACTATCCAATCGCCCATTAAAATCATTTTCATTTCTATTTTCACTTTCATTTTTCACACACAGACACACACACACATACACTTACAAACAAATTACCGACCTGATGCAAATTTGTCGTAAATTGTTGTAAGTGGCTTAACAACAGCAGCAACAACAACAGCAACAACAAAAACAACAACAACAACAACAATTTGACCAAAGCAAACTTTCACTTGGCAAGCAGCTAAAAGGCACAAAAATCAGCTCCTGCCCTATTTGGGTCAAAAAGCTCGCCCGCAGCAGCTGTGAACAATCTTTTGGCTTATCTCAAACTTTGGGTTCAAATGGCAATGCACGCAAAGCCAATTGGCGCCCAGAAACAACAACAACAACAACACCAATCTCTGACTGAGATGTGCGCTGATAAAAGATGCACCACATGAACTTTGAACTGTAGAGCTCGGTCAGTATCCAATATTCCAGCTACCCGACAATGAACTTTGACAGCTAAGCGGGCATGGCGTAGTAGGCGGTTAGACAAGGCTTAACTCTTGTGTACGTTGACCGGAGCCAACAGCGTATCTCGATTAATTTATTTAAGAATTTGTTTACTTTTGCAAAATGCCTCAAATGAAAAGCCGCCTGCTCCTCCTGCCGACGTGTTCTGCTCACAGTTCTTATCACAGTCATATATATATGCACTCACACACATACACACACATTGAAAACATCAGTCGTAATTAGGGTCCCACGTGCATGCAGCCTTAAAATCAGGTCACGTGTCTTTTAACTTGAATTATGTTCAGTTGTTGCTTTTTTATTTTCAAATTTACTTTTTTATTTCACTGCCTCAACCGTACTCTCTCTCTCTCTCTCTCTCTCTCACACTCTTTAGCTGCTGATGCTGGTGCTGCTGTTCTCTTATCAGCTTTTGTACCTCATTTTGTCTGCCACGCATTAAATTTGCTGACGCTGTCTGTCTATCAATTTGTGGTCTAGAAAAAAATTGTTTTACTAACATTGTGCTCGACCAAAAGATATTCTGTAATTAGCACGAATATATCTTGATAAACAAATATATATATATTCTTAATAATTACAATACAAATTTTAATAAATCCAGCAAAAGTGGAAAACTGCAACGATTTTAGTATTTTTATGATTTACATATATACAAATTCTTTGAGTTTGAGTCTCGTTTTGTCTGTGTAACAACTACGCGTATATTAAAGTAAGCTAAATGTCTCCTGCGGCTTTGCAATCTCTCAGTTTGTGTGTGTGTGCGTGTGTGTGTGTGTATACAAAGAGATAATTTTTCATATATTTAGAAATATAAGCAAATAGATTTATTATTGGACAAAGGAAGCCATTTACTAGATGATTATTTAAAAATGTTTATCATATATTATATATATTTGCCGATGTGGCAAATAAAATATTATTCAAATAATTTCCTATACAATTACTTGAATAGTTTATCTTTGAGTTGACTCTCGTATTGTCAATATTCTCTTTTTAAATAAAAAAAACTCGCCAGTTAAAACTCATTAAAACTTTTCTAGAATTTATATAAGTTTTTGTAAAAATTGTTCCTTGTCGAAGTTATATTTTCTAAGAGTTCGCTCAACTCTATATATATTGTATATATGTATGTGTCTTTTAATGAAATACTAATACACTCAAATACACAGCAAAACAAAATAGTGTGAAAATTAAATACACACACACATGCATATGCATATGTACATGCGTGTGTATTTATGGTCTCTCCCACGCTTTGACAAAAGCCACACTTCGGTGCTCAAACAGTGACATGAATCATGAACATGAATAAAAGCGGTTAATTATGTGCATATGAGTGTGTGCGTCCGTGTGTGTGTGTGTGAGCGTAGTAAGTGCGTGTTAGGGTTATTTCATAAATAAATTTGCATTTAACAAATGAGGAGAATGTTACTAAGCGCAACAGGCAGACAGCATGCTGAACTCTTAAGGTGCACGTTTGCGAGAGGGGGACAGTAACATATGTAAGTACGTACACACACACACACACACACACACACATACATACATGCATGTATACATAGATTGGCTGTCAGGCAACAAGGAAGTCGTGAAACAAAGCAATGCTCAGTAAAAGAGAGGAGCAGACAGAGCAGCAATAGCAGTCAGACAACAACAACGGAATTAAAATTTAATTTTAATCGCCAAAATGAAATAAAAAAGAACAAACAGCGACAGGGAGAGGGTGAGAGAGAGAGAGAGAGAGGAAGAGGGGGCAAGCATGCCTATCCATTGACTACGCAGACACTCCCCAACACTGACAGACGTACAATATACAAACAAACATAAATGCATATATATAGAAATGCATGCATGTGTTTGTATGTATGTATGTATGTACATACATACATAATGGATAATGGCGTGCAGACAAATAAATTTTCAAGCAGGGCAACGTTGCCTGCTGTATGGGCAACTGCATGCATGCTATACACATATACATATACACATATGTATGTAAGCATGTATGTATAAAGAAAAGAAAATTTAATAAACACAATATACAAAGCAGCGCAGGCAGGCAGTGAGATCTGCAGAAACACCAACACATGCACATGCATGCATGTGCATGGAAATGTGTGTGTGCGCATGTAAGCCTGCAGGCTAAAGATTTGTAAGCAAAGAGAGCGAGAGAGAGAGAGAGGCGATCAGCAAGCAAGAACAAGCACAGCAGCAATAACAACAACCAGGCGAACAGGTCGGTATCAGGTAAACACATGCAACAGCAACAGGAAGTCAACGCAGGAGCGAGACAGCTGCAACGATAAAACTGATTCTGATAAATATCGATAAATGAGCAGCGGGGCAGGCAGAATCTAGTCAAAACAAAAGCCGAACCACAGCTGGTAAAGAGAACAAAACAACAAATGTGTGTGTGTGAGGGCGCGACAACCAAAAAAGCAACTGTAAAAAATGCAACTGAAAGAACCTGCTAAGAAAGAGTCGAGGACCACAGCAGCAAGAACAACGCCACAAAGTAATGTTAAATATTGTCAGAGGCAAAGGAAAATAACAGCATGGGGCAGGCATGGCAAGAGACAAAGCAAAACCAAAATTCATAAAGATAGAACGTGAACACAAGCTAGAGCAAGAGCGAGAAAGAGAGCGCAGCGTATGCAGTTATTAATGCAGGCTGAGCTGGCGACAGAGTGTTGTCAGTGTATTTCAGGGATGCCAATTTCGCTTTTTTCCGTCCAATCTGGCTTCTATTTTCATGCAAATGGGATTTGAGTGGCGAGTTCAGAATACCAACCTAAAAAAAGTCATAAAAATGTCAAATTACCTGAAGAATACAAATATTTCATAAAATATTTTGTAAAACTTAAAAAAACCATGGACTTTTCCCCGTTTTTTCTGTAATTTCGCAGCTTTTTTTCGCTATCCTTCCCGTTAAAAATAGCTTCTTTTTTCTGATAAAAAACGTTGGCAACACTGTTGTGTTCTGCTATTTCGGAATGCCCAACAGATGAAAAGCAAAAGGCTAAAAACAAAATGCCGACAAAACAGAAAAGAAGCGGCTGTTGTTGTACTTGTTCTTGTTTTTGTTATGACGTCACGGCGCATGCGTTATTCAAATGCCGCGTTGGGCTTTTCATCGTTGTTATTGCCACTGCTATCCGTGTTCCCCTTGCTGTTGTTGTTGCTGTTGTATCTGTTGTGCTTTTACATTTTGATTTTGGGCAAACGCACACAATTCATGCGACGCCGCTTGTCAACACTGTTGTTGGATGTTGTGTGCTGGTCGGTGGTGGCTGCAATCGAGGGGGTGTTTTTTTTTGTTTTTTTGGGGGTTGTTGTTGGAGCACTAAATGTGCACACATAAAAGGAACAAGAAAACAACATTCAAATGCAGGCAGCGACGCAGTTAACAGCAATCCCCTCCCTACGGCCATGTCTCTGATAAAAACAATTAACAGTAATTAATTGCGTTATAATTCGTCTTTATCAAGTTCAATAGACTTTTCTGGTCATTGAATCCAATTCAATTCCATTCTAAAAATAATCTCAAAATATTTCTACGACGGATTTGCGCATGGTCGAGCCAATCGCCAATGGGTTAATGAACCGATCGATGTTGATAAGATATATATATATATATGATATATGCATTCAGATCGTAAATATATAGCATAAACTGTTACCTACCGTTTGACCATTTTGTTGGTTACCCCAGAGTTGTTTTCCTGCTGCGTTCCAATATCAACGGATTTATTATAATCCAGTTTTGAGGTAAAGATTTTGATGCGACGGAAATCAATTTTGGCGGTGTATCTGGTTAAACCTTTTTTGATTTTAATAAAATTTTTATTTCAATTATTTCATTTATTTGAACTTTTTTTTGCTATTAATAATTACGAAATATTTTGTTTTTATTCTTTTCATTCTCACTAAGAGAGTCCAATTGGACTCATTTGAGAATTAACGGTAACGCAAAAGCAAAGCGCAAACAAAAACAAACGAATGCCATAAAACGCATTGTAAACAAAAACAACAAATGGAGAATTTTATTCTAATGCTGCGCAGTATACATGCACGTATATATATATATATATATATGAAAATTATTATATTATTTGTTTTTTTTTCACGTTTTATAGGTGGCTTAATCATTCAGTTTCAGTTAGCAAAAGGCAACAACAACAACAAAAACAACTTTGTTTGCGTTTTGCGTTTTGCTTTCCGTCTTCTGCTCTCGGCATACGCTCTGTATGTTTGTAGTTTATTTTCTGCAACACTTCAAGGGCTTTGCAGCAAAAGTCACAAACGACAACAACAACAGCAACATTTATTGATTCACTGCTATTGCAACTTTGAATCAAATCAAACACAAAATAAACACGCGCCGTTGCTGGAGATGAGTGCACTTCTTTCCATTTTACGCGTTTGCTTTTTCATTTTCTTTGCGCTCAGTCAGCCCAACAGCAACAACAACAGTGAATAATAATTCCACAAACAACACCTACATTCATGCACTCACACTCACACACACACACACAAATACACATGCACACACACACACACACAGAGAGAGGCCTATGCATGTGAATGTACGCACACCTTCAAGCCGTGTGGCAAGAGATTTGATTTAACGAGCGCAAACTGTATATTTTTACCTTTTTTAAAAAACAATTTACTTAGCAACTTTATTTGCAAACAAACAACGTATTTTCATAGGTTTTTACACTTTAATTCACTTGTCGCAGTTAAATTTTGTCTGCATTTCGCGAATTTGCCTGTGATATGCATTCGCACTTGGTTTACCACGATCAAATACAAAACGAATAATAATAATAATAATAACTCGGAATTGTAATAGTTGTAACTTTGACCGTTTCAAAATATCTGAAATTTGTTATCAAAGCGGTCTCCGTGCGAACGCGACGCGCTGTTGTTGCGTTTTGTACAGTGAATCGAGAGATGTTGGTTTTATAGCAATATATCGATATCATTATATGCATCATACTTCATACGATACTAAGAATATCGATATTAATATACACCACTTTTACAATGTGGTTAAATAATTTTAAAATATTATATTTTGCATTTAATACAGCTTTTAGTATTATTTATATTAATTATATATACAAATTTATTTTGACATAAACATTTACCATGCACAAACAGCTATTATCGATTTTAACATACTCAAATGAAACTGCAACTAAACATTATGCTAAATCTGCATTAATCGAAAAGAAATCGATTAAAAACTATCGGCTATTGTAAAATTTGAAAATGTAAAAATTCGAATGAAAAATTTATATTGCAAATAAAGCGAACGCCAATGATGGAATTAATAAATACATAAGGGAAAAATCATAGTGTTTTTGTGGTCATCATATTCAACTGTTATTTATGTTTTGTTTTTGGGCATTAATACAATAACACTAATTGAGGTGTAAAATGTTCACACGTGTGATTTAAGGCATCTTAAGAGGTCTGACATGGGTCAGATCAGTTAATTGTACATGTTTAAAGAGATATGATAACAATCCATCTCAAATATTTATATTAAATGTGTGTTAACAGTTTACTTCCCCGAATTGCCGCAGTCACAGCGACTGCCTTATTATTAATTAGAAACTTATAAAGTAGAATGCGTTGAAATTTGTATCCTTTCGTTGCTTTACTTAGTTGTTAGTTGAAATCACCGCTTTTGCCATCGCAGGCCACAATCTTGACCTTGTCAACTTTAACGAACTCGTGCACCTCCCGAAACTCCACATCGTTGAGCATCAGGGTCCACACGTTGTCACAGAAACGATACGTATTCAGCTTGCCCGCTTTGAAAGTAACTCGCGCCTTGACCCGCTGGTTGAGGGCATTATTGATACTCTTGTCGAATTGCAGCAGCACCTTGAAGGCCAATGCAGGTGTTATTTGTCCGTACTGCAAAATGTGATTAAATATGATTATAAACATATCTTTATATGCATATAGCTACGCAACATCTATATTTGACATATATATTATTTTGCAGTATGTAAATATGTGAGTAAATCATGACAAGAATGCGGCTGGGTCTGCGACGCAGCTGCTGCTGCGGACTAATAGCAGATTCGCTTTGCTGCGCCTCACTCACTCACTCACCTGAATCAGTTCGTCCAAGCTCTCTTGTAATGTATTGCCAAGCGTGGTATTGCGATATAATTGATAAGACATATTTCAGAAGCTAAATTGCTGAAATTATAAAATGTTATTTTCTTGAGCAGCCAAAAATGTAATGTAGCGATGTCAGTAAATGCCGATAGTAAAAGATTTTATCGATGGTTGTCGTACTTTTGACATTATATGCGGACTCGATATATTGACAATTCAAGCGATATATTGACATTTAAATAAAATTACTTGACAAGTTACAATTACAAGTTACAAGTCAATTATGGTTATTCATTCATTTTATTTATTTTTTAATTATTTATACACATTAAATATACACATTTGAGCAGCCAAAAATGTAATATAGCGATGTTAGTAAGTGCCAAAAGTAGAAGAAATGATCGATAGTTGACGTGCTTTTGGCTCCATATATTGACAATTCAAGCGGTATTTTAATCAAATTACTTGCGTATAATTTACATGTATAATGTATTTATTTTTCTTTACTTCTTTGCAGATGATTTTTGGACTGTATAACCTACAGTTTTTCTACTTAAGACACACATAAATATAACGATTTAAATAGAGTATTCAAATCATATCATTAAATTTATTGAGTTATATAGCACTTAGCTATTAGCAGTAGCATTTCTATTCGACAAGAAGCTAGCTGCTTTGGCTGTAGCTATGGGCGGCGTATATCCTTTTCCGTTTGTTGAATTATGTAGCACTTAGCTGTTAGCCGTAGCTTATATACTTGACTAGAAGCTAGCTGCTATGCCTGTAGATATGGGCGGCGCTTATCCTTTTTAGCCACCCTCGAGGAACACTTTGAAGCGGAAGTTGCCTAAGGGTTGTAAAGTTGTTTCAACCAATCAAAGCAACGCCGTCTCAGGTGTGGCGCTACTAATATTTTTTATTAACGACAATTTTAAGCACCTTCTTGTTGATTGCTGATGCGACGCATAATTTGTGACGCGCGCAGGATAAGCGCTAACGCTTGACCAAGGCGCCTGCCACTGGCCTGCTACGAAGTCGGAAGTAACTCCAAGTTTCAGTTGCACGTCGATTACTCGAGTGATAAGTTTATAGCCTCTGCTCTCTAAATAGCCTCTCAAATCGGTCGCTCAAAATGCTGCAGCAAACCCAATCAACGGCGGAGAATGTCATTAAGTCCTCGAATTCCACGCCGACACCCACACAGATGACTGTGGTGACCGCGCCGCAGCGCCCCTCATCTCCGCGTCAGTTCTTCGAACGCCTTTACGGTCACCTCGAGACGCGAACACACAACAGCGAGAGCGACGACATCGATGTAGGCACTCACCATGAGACGCCCTACCAGAGTGACGGCGGCAGCGCATCCTCTCCAGATATTTCGATAAGTGACGAGCGCGCCTCATTGATCAGTTTTCCGTCTTACGAATTAATCGCTCCTCCGCCGGACTACAATGGCTATAGAACCATTTCAAATGCAACTTCGCCGGCCCTCTTGCCCTATCCGGCCTTTTCGGCTGATGTTCAAATCAACGCCGGATTTTCAGCATTTTGTAAGTATTATTATATCTAAAGTTTATAGAGTGAGTGGAGGGGTAGTTAAAAGCCGAAGAGAGAGTTCATGGAGAATTGGCTAAAAAGTGTATAATGGCTAGAAGAACTGATCGAACCCATAAAGTATATGTATATATATATATATATATATATATATATATATATATATATATATATATATATATATATATATATATATATATATATATATTCCAGATGAAGATTTCAATCTCAGCAAGTCAAAATGCTAGAATCTTTCAATTTGAAATATATATATGTATATATTATTCTTTTTTAGTCTGCGCCGTACAATATGAATATCTTTCCAATATACCACTTCCGTCATATAGATAATATAAATCCGTATTTTAACTCGATTTTCGAAACATTACTTGGAGATCAAATATAATGGAGAGTAGAAAATCTAAAAATTCGTAATTATGAATACATTTTCCAAATTACAAATAGTTGAGTCTTGGGTACATTTAAATGTTATTATAAATATCTGGATATACTTACAGTTTAGGGAACATCCAAAACAAACTAGACTATTCAAAATTTTGTTTGTGGGGGAGAATTTTTATTTGCTATTTATTGACATCTTGGGAAGTTAATTTTTAAGGATTGTTTCAAGTTTTTATTAAAATCCACACTGTATGTATCCGCTACGATCAATTAGCAAACCTTGGTCTAATACAACCTAATACAATCTGCATTATGATTCGAAGATTCTAAGTGCAAGAACTTTTTCTACTTTTTCAACAGTATGGTTTATATGGTATGCGCAAACCCCTAATAAAGAGAAAAATGAGTTAGACACTTGAAACTATATATAAATTCATCTAGATCAACATATCAATAAATATCAAGATTATATGCTTACGCCCATCGAAAAGCATTATAAATTATCTGTCCTTGTTTTATAGCTAGTATCCAATAATTTGATAGGCGTCTTTCTATTGAGCTCATTTCTACATGGATACAAATTTATGTCGAACTGCCCTACAGATAGATCTATGTATTATAAATTCTTTCCATTGTGGCGTGGCGAATTCGAAGTTAATAATATTTCTATTAAACGAGAATTAGGTAGTCGGTAGCGCACGACTAGCACTTTCAAACTTGTTTTAATTGTTATTATATTACACAAAATTAATTGCTCGAAAGCTCTCCAAAAACCATCTGATAGTCAGATAAGCTTTATATGTCGTAAACTTAATTTAAATTAGATATTTTTTCCATCGATTTTTTCAAATCGAGTCTTGAAATAAAAAGAACATTTTTTTCATTTTAAAAAATGTATTTGAACAAACTAATTTATGCTACTTAAACAATTTTGAGCTATTCATTGGACTAGTTGAGTTTATTTCTTCGGTTCCTCTGGCCTGCTCTCGCGCAGTTGTTTCAAGTTGCGCAGCTCCAGTTCCAAAAACATGCGTAAATTGGGATCTTTGATCTTGGCCAAGACTATTTCACGGGCTTTCTCATCGTTGTCGCCGAGGATCTTGGCCACAGCTTGCGCGTATTCTACCCAAACGCAATTGGCACATCCGGACATGCAGCACGTGGTGGGTTCAGGTGGTAGCTGAGTTGACAGATTGTTAGCTATAGATCGTAGATTAATAGAGGGGGCTTACCTCAATGTTGGAGACGTCTTTGCTCGCCAGATATCTGACCTGAATGGCTGCCGCTATGTGTGTTCTGGCACGGCCAAGCAGGCACAGAGGAACAGACATTAGTAACTGATCTGTAATATAATTATATATTAAATATTTTCAAATTATGTAAATATCTAAACTACACGAATATACTCTTCCTTCAGTCATATATGCATGTGTGTAAATTATTTATGCATGTGTGCGTGACAGTTGTCGTTACTCAAGTATTATGTGAGTTAGAGCGGATGACACGAGTGAGCTTGATATTGCAATTCAGCCGCTATTGTTAGCTATTTTCCCGTCAGTTCTAGCGTTTGAGAAACTCTGAATGCGGGTAGAATTGTGATATAGCGGGTGGCTGGAGTTATAGCTATTTTTAATCATTGTATGGCTTTCGAGTAGCGTTAAGGAAATTGGATATGAGAATAGCAAGTAAAAAAAAGTCTTCAATATCTGGTTTACGGCTCTTGATCTCAAAATGCCCTTAAAATCTAAAATCTAGCTATTTTTGGCTTTTTTGACTAGTTGATCTGGCTTGCCGAAGCCCTGAAGAGCTAGCAACACTGTTCACCATGGCCTGCTGTATTTACATATGATTGTTTGCATGTATGTATGCGAAACCATCGACTATTCTCCCAGGTCTTCCTCTTTGTACGCTCAGCTTGACAAATCCCCTAAAACAATTACAACAAAGCAAAAGCTTTCAGATATTTCACACGCTTTTGCATGCAGGTGTAAAAGTTGAGTATATATAAAAAAATTTGAAATTAACGGAAAAAATTAGTTCCGCAGGAACTGAGTAAAAAAGTTATGCAATAAACACCAATAGCCCAGGCTATTAAATATCCTTGCACTTGCCGCAAACCCTTAAAGCAAAAAGCCAAAGGAAACTGTAGAGCGAGCAAGCAATAGAGTGAGCGAAGAGGAAATGTTAAGATGAAGAATGAGCAAAGCAAAGCAAAAAAAAAAAAACAAAAAAAATGCAAATTAACAAAATATTAAAACTCATTCAGCCGTAAAAATTCCCATTTACTTGCGGTATTCTCGCTTAAAGGTCCTTGCAAATAAGTGGAAAAGGGAAAGGGTAAAAACAAGTGTGCGTGCTCTAAGCGGGAATGCACGACTAGGACATATCCCCACCTCTCTTTATATGATATGATGTGAAGTATAAATAGACTCCACTGTTCGTCCTGAACCAGTATTAAGTCAGACACCTCCTTTCATCTGTGTAAGCAAAACTGTTATACCCGCTTTACTCATTTTCAATGGGTATGAAAAAAATGATGTTGAAATTAAGAACGCAAGCAAGATTGATAAGGGGAGATGATATTACAAGCCACATCAGGCTTATAGACACTTATTTGGCACCCCAATAAGCAAATCTGTTGGAGAGTTAGCTAAAAAAAAATAACAGAAAAGAAAGTATATCTAAAAAATTAACATTGTAATTGAGCTTAACAGGAAACCTAAAAAACACGCACAACAAACAAACCATTGACAGACACTTGCGCCAGCTCAAAGGACACTTGTCGTATCGAATTTCACACGTGATTTAAAAAAAATAAATATATATACATATATATTACTCCATACATACATACATACATATATAAGCCGCAAGCAGAGCTTAAGTCTTTTGTGAGTCAGTCAGCGAAAGGGTAATCAGGCGAAAAGTAGGGATTAGCTCGCCTGCCCGCCTGCTCGCCCGCTCGCACTCAAATGAAAACTTTACACAGCTTCGCAAGAGTAATAATGCAAGAAAGAGATGGAGATGGCGAGCGAACAGAGTGAGAGATAGAGGGGCGGAGCAGAAAAAAAACAACAATTAGTCGACATGTACTCGGACAGGCAAGAGAAATAGAGAGTAAACAGTGGGCGTGGCTGCAGCATAATATGCGCTTGGCTAACGTTACCGTTACAGCAAAATGCAAATAAATAATAAACACCATAGCGAAACACTCTAACGATTTGAGCAAAATAGTTTCTAATATTGTGAGATGCAATTTGAACATATAAGATACATAATTAAAAATGTTAAAAGTTTATTTGTATTTATATATATTTATTTATATTTATAATTAAGGTTATATATGTAAATAAGAGTTAATATAAAAATATATATAGACTACAGAAAAAACAAGAAAAAATACATATATATTATATCTTTCATTATTTATATAAAAAAAAATATTTAGTCATATTTCATAATATAAATTAATTAATTTTGATATAAAAGGAAATATAATTTCATGCAAATCATATTTTTTTATTTATCTATAGGCAAGCATTATTCATTATTCTATAGAAACTTTTCCAAAAGCATGCCAAACTATGCATATCCTGCAGGTTAGAGTATAATTATGAGCATAAATACAACAATGGGCGGATGGAAGACAGCTGTTGGCATTGTTGAAAATTTCCCGGCTCAGATTGCCCAAAAAGTAGAAAATGCTATGATGCTATCAAGAGACAGTGGCGGCAGTGGGCAGGGGGCAGAGAGCAGGAGGTATGCCCCTGATGGACAGTCTAGGAACACGTGTAAAATGCATTTTAATGTGCGCTACAAACGCGATCGACATTTTCCAAAGGGGTCCATAAGCATGGTTAATTATTTGTTTAACTTGTGCGCACGCAAGGATATTTAGCGATAGTGCTCGAGATTGAGGGCAATTTGATGGTTTATTAATGTGAGATTAATCTCGCTCTAGCGCCTGCCACGTCAGTGTGTGCGTGTGTCCCACTTACTTTGTTGTGGATTATGATGAAGTCTTTAACAATTTGATTATTCGCTCTCTATTTGGCAGTGGCGCGACGTCGACGCAAGGAGGGGCGCCAAAGGCGACAGCGCACCACATTTAGCACGGAGCAAACGTTGCGGCTGGAGGTGGAATTTCATCGAAACGAGTATATATCGAGAAGTCGACGCTTTGAGTTGGCGGAGACATTGTGCTTGACTGAAACGCAAATCAAAATATGGTTTCAAAATCGACGCGCCAAGGACAAGCGCATTGAGAAGGCGCAAATTGATCAGCATTACAGGTAAGGGCAATACGTCGGATACCAAAGGGCGTGAGGGGGTGGTGGTGGTGAGCCAGAAACATTTTGCAACGGAAGTAATTCAAAGAAATGTCACAAGTTTAATTGATGTACTCACATAAAATTAACACGAAATTAATTTAACGACATTTACGGGCCAATTAGACATCGTCGGGGTCTAATCGGGGTGCGGGTTCAATTGGGCTCACTTTTATGTAATACCAGATACAATCAATTTGCAGGAACTTTGTCGTGGCCAATGGTTTTATGAGCACCATCATGGGACAAACGAGTTACGCGACGGCTGTGCCGGCTAACAGCTCAGCAGCGGCGGCGGCGGCCATGTTAGGTGGTGGCTACTATGGAGCACCGCCCCTGCTGCCTACGCCACTGCCCAAGGACAGGCTCATAAATAACGCGCACAACAGTGCGAATGGTAATTATGTTGACATCGCGGACCACCACCAACAGCAAGAACACCAAAGCCATGTGCCACCTGACCAACAGCAACAGCAACAGCAACAGCAGCAGCAGCAGCAGCACCGACGCAGCCGTTTAGTGCCTCCGCCAACGCTTATCAATTCGTGTTAGCATTAGACCAGCTTTAATTCATTTTAAACTTAAGCGAATTCATAATTTAAGTTTCTTAAACTGATAAAATACATCAAATAAACTAAGCTTAATCATAAAAGTTTTTTTTTTCTGTTTTTTGGCCACATTTAGCTGAAATAACTCCGAGTTGGCCTTTTTAAAGACATTCAACTTTTTTAGCCATAAAAAAGCCAAGACTTGCAGCACTAACTGGTTGGTTATGAATATCTATGGCAACAGTTTTCCTTATACTTAGAGTGGATTTGTGCGTTGCTTTAATTTACTCACCTCAGTTCACTGCATTTGTGGTGTCTGCCAGTTTTTGTGAAAATCCAAATGAATATAATATTTTGTTTAACAATACGACAATTTTGACATAACAAACGTAACGAAATCAACAAACAAACTAGGGCTGGGTAAAACTATCAAGTTAAAATTACATATCGCCAACGTGCACTTATCGATAGATACGCCAAACGATACATATTGCACATCCTTAACTTTTTCTCGGCGTGCGTGTCTAAATAGCAGCGGCATTACAATTTTTTTTTTGTAAACTGTAATTAAAATTGAGCCAAATATGGCAAACAATGAGCAACCAATAAAGTTAGAGGATTCCTCAGAGGAAACTACACCCGAAATATTTGAAATCAAAGATGAGGATGTAAGTATCAGTACAGGTGCGGCGTTAGCACTCACTCACTCCATGGAATCGCACGCTGTGGTACATAAAAATAATTTGAGCTCTTTCGCTCGCAAACCAATAAGCACATTCGTTCACACAAATATCTTTGCACTTGGCCCGCAGGACATTTGCGAGTTGGAGCACTTGCGCAAGCTGTTCATTGGCGGCCTGGCACCCTACACCACAGAAGAGAGCCTCAAAGTGTTCTACTCCCAGTGGGGCAAGGTGGTGGATGTTGTTGTAATGAGAGATGCCGCCACTAAGCGCTCACGTGGCTTTGGCTTTATTACATATACAAAGTCCGCCATGGTAGATACGGCTCAAGAGAATCGTCCGCATATCATAGACGGCAAGTATGTTTCAAATGCAATGAAATTCGTATGATTAGATGTAATTGACTTAATCTCATTGTTTGTTATCTACGTTTATCTCTGGATCTTGTTCTAGAACCGTGGAGGCGAAACGCGCTTTGCCGCGTCCCGAGCGCGAAACACGCGAGACAAATATTTCGGTTAAGAAGCTCTTTGTTGGCGGACTGAAGGACAATCACGATGAGGATTGCCTGCGCGAGTATTTTCTACAGTTCGGCAATGTGGTGTCCGTGAAATTGCTCACGGACAAAACCACCGGCAAGCGTCGCGGCTTTGCCTTTATCGAATTTGATGACTACGATGCCGTAGACAAGGCCATACGTAAGTGTAATAAACACGATTAATATATGCACTTGATACCAAACAATTTTAATTCATACAGTTCAGAGACAGCACTCTATTAAATATGTGTTGGTGGATGTCAAAAAGTCCATTTACAATTTGGAAAAGAAAGACAGAATTGTTCAGAACAGTGCCGCCAATGGCAACAAGATGCCACCTCAGCAGCAGCCACCACCCAAGACCAACATGCCCCCAACTGGTTACCGTCCCCAAGTACCTCCGCCGCAGCAAATGCCGCCGTATCAACATCAACAACCACCACCACCAATGACAGCTCCACCACCAAACTACAATTATTGGGGGCCACCGCCGCCCATGCAACCCTATTATCAGCAGCCGCCGCCGCCGCAAATGAATGGATGGAACGCTTATCCGCCAGCTCAGAATGGCTGGAATGCACCACCGCCACCACCACCCGGTGCTCCGCAATGGCATGGCAATCAATGGGGCGGTCCGCCGAACATGCAGCCGCCTACTCCTGGCGTGCCACCCGTTAACCATCATCGCAATGGTCCACCGCCACCAGCGGTCGGCAACTGGAATATGCCGCCATCTGGGGCTCCACCCGTGCCTGGTTCTATGCCGGTGCAACAGGGTCCACCGCCGCATCAACCACCTCCGCCACAGCAGCAGCAGCCGCCACCAAACTTTGGCACCGGCTATCAACAAAGTTATGGCGGCGGTCCAACCAAACACAACATGAATGGCAACCGCATGAATCCCTATGCTTCTGCACCACCCAGCAACTATCGTAAGTTGTGGTATTTCTCTAAAATCCTGTGCCTAAGCATCAAGTCTTGCCTGTTTATAGATAACCAGCAGCCAACTGCACCCGGCTATGCGCCGTACAATGCTGCAGCACCGCCGCCCTGTGGCAATGGACCTGCCTCGGGACCCGTGCCTAAAAATGTGTCTAATGGATCGGTGGCTACCGGTGGCAGTGCCAACAGCAAATATCGCCGTTAGTTCGGGTAAGTAAAGCGAGAGACAATCATTAAACAGTCCACCATTGCGTTGTCATTGTTATGGTACGTTTATGCCTAGTATGCGGTAATAAAAGCAAAGTTTAAGGTACCAAATACTGACTCCAATTGTGCCCCACTCCGATAAGTTATGTCAAATTACTAATCTTTATAATTCTCTTTAATATAGATACCTTTTTGTGTGTGCCTTAAGTGTAACACAAAAGCTCAGAATTCAAGATACAAATACAGATACAATTAAATAGGCTTGTTGTAAGCTAGGACACACACTCGCTTAGTAACTTAAAAACAGGATATCTATATGTATATATATATTATAAATCATATATATTAACTGCGTTGTCTCTCTCTCTCAACATATATATATGTATATATATATATATATATTTCTTGCTACATACATCTAACTGAGCATACGACAACAACTAACTAATGTTTTTAACTCTTGAAACTATTTATATTCATATATGTTTATATGTAAGAGATTTATTTTGCTTTTTAACATAAGACAAATATTTGATGAAACTAATATTTAAGATCTTTGCTGGCTACAACTGTGAGTTGTAGCCAAATGTGTTTCATTTATTTTAGTGTTAACTTTCTATGCTTTATTTTTGCTAAAAACAACAAAGAAGAAATATATTTGCGTTCAGCGAATACAAATTGTAAACTCCAATTTAGAGGTTCATCAATTAGTGCTCTCTTTATCGATCTATCTAATCTCTCTCTTTCTCTCTACTTTAATATATTATAATAATTTATGCTTAAAATGTAACTCAGTATATAAAACGGAAATCAAATTGAAATTTATCGCCCGTGCGTAGCTCAGCAACTACATACAAAACGTAAACATGTATTTTTGTAAACGAATTTAAACATAATTCAAACTTTAGCCAGAGCTTATAGAGCTAGTTCGCATAGCTCTCGTATATTCGTATTCGTATAGTATATTAGTTACTAGACGCCTTAATGCTCGCATTACCCGTTGTTGGCCATCGAGGATAATAACAAATGACAAGATACGTCCAGTAATAGTAAATTATAATCAAATCGAAAGGCTGTTTAGCAACGCACGGCTGCGATTAATATAAAATAGAGAAAAGTTAATTATTATGATAGACATTATTATATGAATAATTCTAAACGAGTTGATATCAAATTTATTGTCAATTTTTATAAACATAAATTGTATATATATATAAAACTATATATATATATATATATATATGAATTTGTATACGACTGTCTGATATACACTCTATTAACAGTTGTATTAAGTTGTAAACGGTTTCCTTACACTGAAACTCACTTAACTGTTGCTGCAGAGCGCTTAATTCCCACAATTTTCAGATCTTGCACCTTTAGATGTATATATATATATACAATATACAATTATTAAATTATGCTTTATATACACATAAAGAGAGAAATCGAATAGATGATTTGTTATTGTTAAGAATTCAACCACGACATGAACTCTAAGTTTAGCTTTAGTTTATCAAAAATTCGGATGTTATAACTATATATATATTTTCATATGTATTGATATCTCTAAGTTTTTCTGTAGCGCTCGCCAAAGGCTTGAATCGATTTTTTTTATTATTTGAATCTATGATATATGAGATATGTATTAAATTATGTATGGATTAACTAAGAGAGCGTAGTCCCTAATTTACCCACTTAATTTAGCTCTAGCATATTCTAACTATTATATTACGATAACAATATGGAAAATCAAATATCAAACTATATATATATATTTATTTTTAAATAAATAAATTCTTGAAACCCACACTATGTATATCTTAATATTTACTTGAGCTGAGACAAAGCTGAAATCTCTTAAGTAAGTCTCGTTTAACAACGGATGCAAACTTAGTACATACAAATCGAACTGCTTAAACAGCAATTAATTTAATTAACAATTTTAAATGTAGTTAAATGTATGTTAAGTGTATGTATATATATACACATATTGATATAGTATGTCTATATATATGCATATATGGTTTTACTATATGCGTAGAGCCTGTTTGCGCGCGCTTCGATCAAGCCTTAAGGTAAGTTAGTTGGGCACAATTTTAGATGAACACAGTTTTAATTAATTACATTTATCTAGTTTGTAGGACTGCTTAAGTACCGCTATTTATATATACATATAAATATTTAAAAAAAAGAAAACACTTTTATGCAGCATTTTTAAAAGCATCACAAAACTATTTCTTTCCAAATAAAAAACTCCTTTTAAGCACTGCTGGATATAAAGAGGCAACACAGCTCGAACACACTGCTATGTCTTTGTAGATCTGTAAAGGTAAGTTATTATATATTATATTTGATTTGTATTAAGATTGACTTGCGTGACTGTATATAGCGTGTTCCTATATAGAGTATATATGTTTATAACTCTTTGACTATGAATAAAATCACAAACATATTTGAGTAAGAAAAATCTGTGTTGTTATTGCACCGAACATGTTGGCAGCCCAACAAGTTTGGCCAGCTTAGTGATATGTGGGCATTAAATGCTCGATCCGTAATCGCCTCGTAGCCCAACATCATCAGCCCCAATCAACAGTCATTCGTCTGCAGTCGACGCATTCGGACATACGAATTCTTCAGGAATTCTAATAACAAATTCAAATTGTAAGTATATATATATAAAAAAAAAGAAACAGTTGTAAAAGAAAATGTGAAATAATCATATATATATATATTGATATATGTAATTGATCCAAAGTTTTGAAATTCGAGTGATGTTGGCTTTCTGCCTGCCTCAGCTTTAAATTGTATTCTGATATTCAAGTTCAAAGTAAAAGTTAATTGAACTCAATTCCCTGGCAAAATATTGGCAATTGATTTCATTAAATTGTTCAAAAGTTTTTTTTTAGTTTTTAACCATTCCAAGGTTAGATCTCCTCCACACATACTAGAAGTGTCGCAAACTAAGTGCAGTTCCGCAAATTCAACTCAATTGCTACACTCTAAGAAATTTGCAGTGATTTCATTTAAAATTTAAATCTGAATTGGTATGAGCTCTTGAAGCATAGCTTAATTATTCCCGACTTAACTTGAAATTGTCTTTGCTGAGTTTTATCCAAGTAGTTGGCCTAGTTGTTTTTGCTCAGTGTAGCTTCTGATTACAATGAGAATGGATTGCTGGATTCCACACAGGCATAGCAATATCTGCGCATATATGCGATGCATCACGTCATTCTTTGTCGGTTTTCGTTATAATTAAACTGCATCGTTTTACACACACACACACACACATGCACGCACACACTCTCCCTCTCTCTAACACACACACATACTCCCTCTCTCTCACACCCACACGCTTAGGCACGCAGCATCAACTGAAATATTCCTGGAATACTGTTGCATTGCCCAGATGCATCTCTCTCTGTGTGTGTTTGGATACTGTATATATATGAATATATACATATAGATAGCTATGAATTGACTGTGTATATAGGAATTGTATGTGGCACATTTGAAAGATTCTGGCATTGCGCGTTTTGCTTTGCTCAAAAGGCGGCGATTAAGCAAATCTCAAGTACCAAAACGGAAGCTCGGGCCAGAGATAAGCCACAGACCACAGCTCCACATTTGTCATTGTCGTTATGAAAAAAATATATAAATTTATATACATATATTACACTTATATAAAGTTTAGTTGACAGATTAAAATATTGCTTCACCACAAAACTATTGACCCATAATTTTTTTGTTAGCCCAGCATTGAGGTCAAGTCTAATCAGAGCTAACATATACTATAGACTACAGAGAGAGAGAAAGAGAGATAGAAAGAGGGTGAGAGAGAGATTTGCATATAACCATTTCGTATATAGAAATGATTTCAGAATTGCGTTCACAACTAATTTTCAAATGCTTTGAACTGTGGAACATGTGTTCAACATGCCCTCAAAATCGTTTTTTAGTATGAATTGCGAATATTTCATTAGAGTTGCTTGAATATGAGACAAAATATGCTCATATTACAGATAAGATGGGTTTTTAGCTTAGGAAAAGTATATAGCTCAAGTAGCTTATCTTAAGCTTTAAGATATGTTTAAATTCTTATTGAAAATTAATGCATCTAAAATAATTTTGTATGTCTTATAGTCTTAAAACTGATTTGATTTATAAAAGAAAAAACATTTTGTTTTAAAAACTATTTAAATATTGGGAATATTTTTGAAATTTTGTTTTGTTTAAAAACCTTGTTAAAAACCTTTATAGTATAGTATAGCTAGATGATTAGCTTTTAATATCCGATTAAGTTTTTAGTTTCCAGCCAAGTTCTTTTTCAGTTTTTAAAGTACAGTTTATTTAATTACCTTAAGCAGTGTAATAATATTTTATAATTATTTTTATACCCAGAACCCATTGAAAATTGGAAATCAGGGAATAATGGTTTTGTTTAAATGTATGTACAGGCGGAAAGAGGCCCCATATCTCTCAATTTTGTATTTAGTTTCATGTGTATTTTATACAATTTTGATTTTTTTTTAATTTAGATACCAGCACCAAATTTTACCAAATTCTTGAAATCGCAGTTCGATTGCAAATATAATGTAATACGCAGGCTATGTTCTACAAACTATTCTAGATCCTTCTTCCTTAGACAACTAATTGAGTAAATCCCTAAGAAAAAAGTTCGTAATATGAAAGAATAGAATTTGAATCTGAGCAAAAAGCATAAATATTCAAATTGCATAATTTATAGCTTTTTGGCTTTGTATTTTTTCATAATTCCTAACAATGCAAGTCTATTGTTTCCACGGAATTCCGCCACTTCCTTCTGTTTGACCTTTTCACAGACACACATACACATATATACATATATATATACATTCACACATACTTACGTGTATACATGTAATCAAATGTCTTCAAAGCCATGCCAATACGAAAATACGAAATGGGGGTTGCTTACCGTTACAGCGCGTACCGTTACAGCAGCAGCAGCGAGTACAGTCACAGAAATTCAAACATTTTCTTATTGGCGCTAAAATCCAAAATAAATTTCAGAGGCGTTTGGCAATAAAGGCTGAACATAATCGCGGAACTTGGTGACCTCTCGCACATCAGATTAGACAGAAATATATATATATATATATATATATATATATACATTAAAGTATAACTAAAATACTTGACTTGTTTTAGTTTTGAGTGAAACTCGAGACAAGATGCGTTCTGTTTGGCTACTGCTCTGTATGGGGCTGCTGGCGCTGACTCTATCCCAGAAGGCTATCGCCGAGGAGTCTGTCGACAATCTCGATTTGGAGGATATAGCCGAGTTCGATGATGATGATGAAGAGTTTCTGATGCTGCTGGAGGAGAAGGCCAAGGTATAGACTGTTTCACTTCAATTGAATTGTAAAGAAACTTTTCTCTGGTCTTAGAACAAGGATGTGGAGCGTGAGAATGAGCTAGCCCAGAAATTGGCGGACGTACAGCATAATCTGTTGAATCCGGTTGTCGAGGTTGATCCCTGCGAGACCATGCACTGCGGCGCGGGTCGCATTTGCCAGCTGAACGACGGCAAGCCCGAGTGCATCTGCATTCCGGACTGTCCCGACGAATCGGATACACGTCGTCATGTGTGCACTAACAAGAACGAAACCTGGCCATCCGATTGCGCTGTCTATCAGCAGCGCTGCTGGTGCGACATCAAGGATCCCGGCTGCCGTCATCCGGACAATTCGCATCTTCATATCGACTACTACGGCGCCTGCCACGAGTCGCGTGTGTGCGACGGCGAGGATCTGAAGGACTTCCCGCGTCGCATGCGCGACTGGCTCTTCAACGTGATGCGTGATCTGGCCGAGCGCGATGAGCTGACCGAACACTACATGCAAATGGAGCTGGAGGCCGAGACGAACAACTCGCGCCGTTGGGCCAATGCAGCTGTGTGGAAATGGTGCGATCTGGATGGCGACACTGATCGCTCCGTCTCCCGTCACGAGCTGTTCCCAATACGCGCACCGTTGGTCAGCCTGGAGCACTGCATCGCACCATTCCTGGAGTCGTGCGACTCCAACAAGGACCATCGTATCACATTGATTGAGTGGGGCGCCTGTCTGGAACTGGATGCCGAGGACCTCAAGGAGCGCTGCGACGATGTGCAGAAGGCAGTGCCTCATTTGCTGGGTTAACCGTGGTCCGGTAACCGGTGTCAGGTCTTCCCATGGTGCCAAGTTATTTGAAATAATATAATTTTACTATTTTGTGCACAAAGTTTTATTTCAACAAATAATTGTCTAATAAATGTTCCAATAACAATTTGGGCATTTCGATGTTTTTATTTTGTATTTAAAGTTTCATTAAATTTATTTGCGTAATTTACTTTGCTCTAAATTAAGTTTTGCATTTGTTTAATCCTCGTTTCTCATTTAACATTGCATTTAGCTTGACAATTAAGTTTACATTTGTGTGTGTATGTGTAAGTGAGTGAATGTGTGTGTGTGAGTGTGTGTTGAATGTTTGTTGTCTATTGACGATAGAAGTTGCTTTAGTTTGAAATTGTTGTAAATTTGAAATTATGCTTAGTCTTTGCAGCCTCGCACAGAAATGTTACAACGCGTCATTAATTACTGTAATATATTTTTAAACATAGATGTGAATTTGTGTATTCCGAAATGGTCAAAAAAGTAGAATATATGTATAGATATATTAATAGGCCTGCGACAGAATGACATTGCCCTTTCGCTGCGGATCCTGCACGGAGTCCTCTTTCTTGCCAATAAGCGACTTGTGTATGTGCGGAATGACGCCGCCACCGGCAATGGTTGCTTTGATCAGACTGTCGAGCTCCTCATCTCCACGAATGGCCAACTGCAAGTGACGCGGCGTGATACGCTTCACTTTCAGATCCTTCGATGCATTGCCTGCCAGCTCCAGCACCTGCAACAACATTAAAAATATAAATTAACATAAAATCACACAAGACCAATCAACTCCAATAAGAATGTTAGCTAACAGTGCTCTATTAGCAGTTTAGCATATGTAAACAAATGCCGTTGTCAACGTTTACCAATACACATGCAGTCAATAGGCTAAAACCGTTACATTTCCTAATAGGAATGGGAAAAACTGTTAGGCGCGGAAATATTACCTCGGCAGTTAGATATTCCAAAATGGCTGCAGAATAAACGGCAGCGGTTGCACCAACGCGTCCGTGCGATGTGGTGCGGCTCTTCAGATGGCGATGAATACGGCCAACGGGAAACTGTTTGGTATTAGAGAAAAGCAAAAAATCGCATTAGAATGAAAAGTTCATCTCTTGTTTATGTTTTGCTACCCCCAAAAGTAGTACAAACTATTTATTTCTCAGCTCTCGGCGCTCAGTTCACCAACACAAACACACACGTATATACGGTACATTGGAAACGCACCCTGTTTACAATGTGTGTGTGCATATGTGTGAGCTGGTAAAAAGGCGCCAAAATTTATTTAGTACAGACAACAACAGCAACTCACCTGAAGGCCCGCGCGCGCCGAACGAGAAACCGCTTTCGCTTTGGCTTTACCAGAGTCTTTGCCTGCTTTGCCGCCAGCCTGTGAAACAGAATTGCGCACGGAATTAGTAAAAGCACAAATAACACGCACACACAGAACATCAGCTTTAAACAGAACATCAAATGCGCCACACAAAATGGTGGCGGCAAAATCGACTTTCGAGCTAAAGTTTGAGGTTAAGTTTGAACGTTTTTGCCGCCCCGCCACACAATAACACAGATTAAATTCTTCATAATTCAAATTCTTCAGAATAGCAAATGTCAATGACGATTGCCAATATTCAAGCTACGCTCTCTGTGGCGGCAGCATTAATATTTCAGCTCGCTGCTGGCAAGGCACGCGCAATAATATATATGCCAAACCGCTTTGGCCAAGCAGATTGCGATGGGCCGCAATAGTATTTATGTTATTAATATTACCATTATTAATTAATTGATTTTTCAGTTGTGGTTGCAGTACAAAAATTCGCTGAAGGCACGTAATTTATTTGTTTATGCGTGGAATGATTGTAATAACTAAAGTGAAACTTAGTAGTTTTAGAATTTAGACGCGTCCGCACTGTAGTATAATTTTTACACGAATGAGACGCCGTCAGTGTTGCCAGTCACTCGACGGTAGCTTATTGCTATTTATGTGTCGGCGTTAACAGTGAATGGCATGTAGCTGTTATCGTCCGCTCTTGGAACTGGTGCACACTTATCGATAAATCAGCTCATTTACGTTTCGCTCATTTCCATTGTACCAGCGACATCAAAACATTGTTTTCTGCTTGCTTAATATACGATTTAACAATTTTGTAATTACCAACACGCTCAGTATGAGTTCGGGCGCTGTGCGTACACCTGTTTCCCAAATCATTCACAACAAAGACGATCAGGATGCGGATGACGAACCCAAGAAGAAGTCACGCGAAGATTGGCGCAAAGCAAAGGAGCTCGAAGAAGCCCGAAAAGCGGGTACCGCACCAGCCGCTGTCGACGAAGAGGGCCGTGACATAAATCCACATATACCGCAATACATTTCCAATGCGCCCTGGTACTACGGCTCTCAGGGGCCCACGTTGAAGCATCAGCGCCCGCAGCACGAGGATGAGCGTGGCCAATTGGACAACAAGGCACCCAAGGGTCTGGACACCACCAGACTGGTAACGAAGTTTCGGAAAGGCGCCTGCGAGAACTGTGGTGCCATGACGCACAAGAAAAAGGATTGCTTGGAAAGGCCGCGCAAGGTGCAGGCCAAATACGCCGAGTCGATTGTGGTGCACGACGAGCACATTGTGACCGATTCCTCGATCAACTACGATGAGAAGCGAGATCGCTGGAGCTCCTATGATCCAGCCAACCATCGAGAAATTATCGAGGAGTTTGAAAAAGTGGAGGAAGCAAAACGACAATTAAAGGCAGAGAAGCTAAAGAATGGTTAGAAATCTTTGACTAAATTGCAGTTTGAAAACTCTTAAAAACATATAAATTTTTCACAGATCCTGATGCTGAAATCTCTGGTGATGAGGGTAACGAAGACAAATACGTTGACGAGGTGGACATGCCTGGCACAAAAGTCGACTCTAAACAGCGTATTACAGTCCGTAATTTGCGTATACGTGAGGATACAGCTAAATATCTGCGTAATTTGGATCCGAATTCGGCTTACTATGATCCCAAAACACGCTCCATGCGCGATAATCCCAATCCAGCAGTACCCGCGGAGGAGTAAGTGATTTAAATCTTAGCTTCTTCAACTAACTAATTGATTTAATTTAAAGAGCGGAATTTGCGGGAGAGAATTTTGTGCGTTTCTCTGGGGACACCACAGCGCAAGCCACGGCCCAATTGTTTGCCTGGGAGGCACATGGCAAGGGCGTTGATGTGCACTTGCTCGCCGAGCCCACAAAGCTGGAGCTGCTGCAAAAGGAATACGAGCAGAAGAAGGAACAGTTCAAGTCGAGTGTAAGTGAAAGACAACGAAACATTATCGAATGATCAAAACTAATAATGTTCTCCCTGCAGACTAAAACGGACATTGTGGAAAAGTACGGAGGCGAAGAGCATCTGCAGGCGCCGCCGAAATCGTTGCTTCTTGCCCAGACCGAGGAATATGTGGAGTATTCGCGTAGTGGCAAGGTCATCAAAGGCATTGAGAAGCCCAAAGCCCGCAGCATATACGAAGAAGACGTTTACATTAACAATCATACGACCATATGGGGCAGTTTTTGGAATGCCGGCCGTTGGGGCTACAAATGCTGCAAGTCATTCATCAAGAACTCATACTGTGTGGGTATGCAAGAGCCGGAAGGCTATTCAGAGCAGCAACAGCATAATACTCCGGCCGTAGTAGCAGCTCCAACTGTAGATTCTGTGCCAAACATACCGACGGAAGGATCTGTTGAGAATCAAGCAGCTGAATCCGAAGTTGACTCTGCGCACAGTACGGAAGAGTCCTCAGAATCTGAAGAGGAAGTCAAGGAGACCAAAAAATCTAAGAAAAAGTCCAAGAAACGCGAAAAGAAAAAGAAGGCGAAGGAGCAGCGAAAAAACAAAAAGAAGCACAAAGAAACGAAAGAAAAAGAGACGTTCGCATCCAAACCCAAGCACACAGCCGAAGAGGTTGATGATAGGAAGCGTCCATACAATAGCATGTACGATGTTAAGGCGCCCACCGAGGAGGAGATCGAGGAATGGAAGAGGAAACGTACTCGCACCGACGATCCCATGCTCCAATTTCTATAAGCAATAGGATACTAAATACTAAATATATAGAAAAGCAGACAATTGGGAAAACATTGTTTATTCTTCATACAATGGCGTACTGCTCATAGAGTAGTTCACGTATCTTGTAGTAGTCTTCGGATAGGCAGCCCTCCATTGCCACTTTGCCAACATCGACACGCCGGAGCGCTAGTGTGCCATTGCAGCACCACAGAACGCCGCCGGAGAATTCAGAGTTGATGTTGTTGCGCATGAGCACCTGCTTGAAGTCAGACAATTTCAGTTCGTTGATCAGCACCGAATTGTGAACGGGAATTTCGTCTTCTTCGAGCATCTCTAACGTGAGCGTTTTGCCCTCTAGTGCCGCCACATCCTGCTCGACGGTGACTTCTGATTGAGTTGGTGCATCAATAGCCTGGAGGCGCATACCGAGACGCCCATCAATCCAGGCCACTTCGGCATCCTTGCCCTTCTGAAACTGTAGCTGGGAGACCAGACCTTCTGTCAGGCGCACCTGGTAAATGTGAATCTCAGTTGTCACATCGATTATTTCTCCTTTTTGTGGAGTAAAGACGCGAGCGCCCACATTCTGCTCACAGTGCCTGGCCACGATCTGTGTGCCCTCTGCTGTGCCGTGAACCACAATGACGCGTCGCGGGCGCAGCTGTGAGAGAATCTTAAGCATGGATTCGCCATCAGATCGTCCCTCGAAATCAATCCGTTGTATTTGAGCATTGACCTCAATAGTTTTCCGTTGACTGATCAATTTGGTGGGTTTCTCCAGCATTTGAACATCATTGTCCAAATTGCTATTGGACTGTTGCTCGACATGTGGTTCTTCCTTTTTGATATTCTCTTTATTCTGCTCATCTATGGGCGCATAGTCGAAGCCAGCGTCCACAATGCGATAATCGTCCAAATTAATAACTTCACCATAGTCGTCATACTTAATCTTCTCTTCGTGGTAGGGAAACATGACATGATAATGTTTATTTGACTTAAAGAAGCCGGAATGATGACGCCCCTCGGACCGTACCACAATGTCGTGTTTGCCTGTAATCACGCTCATTTCAATGTCATCCTCAGAGTCGGAGCTGCTCTCCTCCTCCGCCTCTGGCTTCACAATGAGCGGATTGAGCTTTTCGCCTTGCGTTCGCAGATATTCCTCCAGCTCAGCGCCCTCAAGCTCAACGCGTCGCCGCAAGTCCAGCTCAATCTGCCTGCCAGGCGCAACATTTTCCACCAGATCCATGCTGAGCGAACCTGGACCGGTCCGTGTTGTAAAAATAATGCTATTATTTGAGTTGCCGGCCCACTGTACAAATAGGTCGCGGGTAAAACCACTCTCCATGTCGGGTGTGCTGGCCAGCACTACTTTGGGCCCAGCGGGCAGCTTATAGATGTCGGCTAGCGTGTGGCAAAGATTGATGTGCTTGAACTGGAACGGATTGTTGCGCGCGCCCTCAAAGGCTTTGGTCAGCTTGTCGCTCATCCATTCGATTTGAGACTTGGCGAATTCAATGACGTTGTAGCTCACATTGTTCAGCAGCGCCAAGGAGTAGGCCATTAGTCCGGACTCCTTGTTCTTCCACAATTGGTCAAGCATGTGCGCCAGCTCCAGCACGCGACCCGCCGTGTCCACAGCAATGAGTACATTGCCATTATTGCGCACTGTCTGTAATATGTTGGTCATCAGTTTTTCATCGCGTGCTCGCCGTCTCGCTTGCTGATATTGGGCATTGTATGCGTCGGTGATCAGCAGCGATGGCCTTTGCAGTCTGTCCAGCTCACAGCCTGTGAGATGACGTTCTTTCTTGTGGTTGAAGTCAACGGCATAGATAATATCCTCCTCGCCCACTTTCACAATCTTCCAAACGGTGCCGCCAATCATGTGTCCAGCGCTGAGCGGCGTTATGGAAATGCCATAGCCTTTTCCCTTCAAGGAGACCGTTTGATTGTACTTCAGCTGTGTGATCTTCTCGAAGGCTGTGTCCACATCGTCCAACGAGAACAGATCAAAGTCGTACATATTGAAATGCGACATATACAGATCGTACATGAACATTTGCCCCATCTTGAAGACGGGTATCGTCGCGTAAATGGGACAGTTGAGGCCCAGCTTTCCGACGAGATATGGCAGGGCGCCCAAGTGATATGCATCTGGATGGGAGAGCAGTACAGCGTCCAGTGTGTGTACTTGCCTAAGACAACACTCGTTAGGCGTTTTGATATATTTATTCAGATTTGTCTTTTACCTTTTCAATTCTTTTATAAAATTTGGATCGAATTTTTCGTCCCAGCCGCAATCAAGCAATATTCGCACATCGTCTATTTGCAGAATGTAGCACGGCGGCGATTCATCCATGGCACCCGATATGGTGTGCAGTTTAATAATTGATGTCATTTTGCTAAATTTTCAGTTCTTGCTATTTAATTTTAAGAAACTAACGCATTTGTTGTAAATAATTAGGAATTGCATCCCAGCCGGTTCTTCGCGTTCGATATTTAATACCGATAGACCTATCGATGTTGGTATTTTTATGATATACCAAAATTACATTTGGCACTAAGTTATTAAAGTTAAACAAGAAATTAAAAAAAAAGAAGAAGAACTGCTTATGTGGGGTTCACTGACTGCCTCTGTTAAGATATTGGTAACTTTGGTGATATATAAATAAAAAAAAACATGCAGTTTTAAATGTTGAAGTCCCGCGGCTTCATCACAAATATTTAACGGATGCTGCCAACTTGTTGCAAAAGTTCAAAATCTCTAGTAGTATTTAATTAGTATTTATATTTGTGGTATTTTCGTGCTGACAATATACGCTCATACTACACTTAACGAAAATCTCATTAACAATGACTTTGAAAAGTCAGCGCACCAATTAAACATGTGTGCTATTATGCATGAGTGAAACGAGTATATTGGGTTTGTGAAATATCCATTTGTCTGTTCTTATGAACTCAAAACATTTTTCAGCTCATATATACCATGAGGGCTTTGGCAAATCAGAAATCGCATATATATATATATATAGCTTTGATAGTGGCACTATACTCAATATACTCTTTTCGCTTCGTGTTGGAGAATGAAAAATCCGACCGGAAACGGGAAATGAGTGCAATATTATCTTGTCGCCTGCTTGTGCTTGTGGGCCCTTGCTGCTAGAGCAAACGAAAGCGAAGCTAAAAGAAAGGGGAACGTGTAGATG
Source organism: Drosophila nigricruria (assembly GCA_037075265.1). Lineage (NCBI taxonomy): Eukaryota > Metazoa > Arthropoda > Insecta > Diptera > Drosophilidae > Drosophila > Drosophila nigricruria. The sequence goes on from JBAMCI010000035.1 coordinate 19,874,764, forward strand.
CTGAGGCCCTCGCATGATGACCTTGAACTGCACTCGATAAAACTGTATTGCTTTGAAGTGAGCACCGGCGTGCCACAGCACCTGTACTCTTCAGCTCACACACACACTCTCAAACATACTCTTGAACACACATGTTGCTCATGTGGCACATAAGTAGCTGTATCTAATTGGCACTGCAGCGTACTTACATATATTTATTAATAATTTTTCCGGTCTTCCCTTTGCGGAGGCCACGGCCCACGCATTAACCTTTTGCCCGTCAGCATTTAAAAAGAGTTTGCCGCCCTTTAAGGCATGAGCGTGAGCATGAGCATGATCAGTGCAATAATAATAATAATTATAATTAATGCCTAATCTGGTGGCAAACGTGAATTGTGTGCTGTGGCTGTTCCACTTCTTTGGCCATGCCTTGGCCGTACATAGGGGAATTTTAATTACAGTTACAACGACTTAACGGGCGCACGCATATGAGGAGCACGAGAGTGCGCGCGGTCAAGTCGTTGATTAATTGGTCATGACAGTCGCGTTAACGTTCTTCATATACGGATTACGCAATAACCAGGCTGAAGGCGTTGCTCAATGTAAATTTTAGTTTAACTGTTAATTAAGTGTTAATCTTTTGATTACAAAGCAGCTCAACTATTATTACAATCTATAATTATAAAAAATTTCAAATAAAATTGCGGTTAATATTATTACGGTAAACGGAATCTGAAAAAAACCTTAATGAGTAATTTCCACTTTCAAATGAAATATACTCAATTTTGTGTGTAAATACTATGTAACATTATTAAGTTGAGCTTTTACATAAAGAGAAGAGCTGTTAAGTACATTTTGATTGGTCTTATCAGCAACAGCAGCAGCTGCAACAGCAACAGCGCTTCTATAGACTCTTTTGGTCCAACTGATCAAAGCAATGCACTCAATATTTAAAATTTGAAAGAATATAAAACTCTCATTGTATTGATTTAATTTTGTTTAAATGAGATTCTTCTCTGATTTTAAATTATTTATTAAAACAGATATTTTTATGGCTTTTATGATTCGTATTGCTCCTCTCTGAGCTTTCAAAACAGTTTGAAATAACTGCTCTCAAATGCTCAAAACGATTTTCTTTTAGTGCAGTTTTGCTCTTACACTCGCACTACGAATGTTCTTCCCGCTCATCGACTTCTCTTTCTCTCTCTATGCAGGCGGACTGTTTTGGGCTGTGGCCAACGGCCACTCAGCGTCTTGTGCCTTCTGCTTGCTCTCAGTTGCGTGACGACTGCCCGAGTGATCGGTTGTGCCAGCTTTGTAGCTGCCGTTTTTGTGCTGAGTGTTCAAGTGTTGCCGTGCTGCGTCGTGCTTCCAAATACGTTCACCGATCAACAGACGTCATCGCTAGAGACGGACGTGTGGCTCGATTGATTTGTTGCAAACAACAAAAATATATATATTAAATATATATATATTCAAACAAAAGCAAAGCGAGAATACGAGTGCGAGTATCTATAAGTACGTGCTGTGTGCGCTGCAATTGTAACTGCACGCAACTTTAATTTGGCCGTAACGCCAAAGCCCTATACTCAATACAAAATAATAATACGTATTTTATACATATACATATAAACAGCTTTGCTGACCTTGTGCAACTGCGTATCTTAAACTGTGCGTGTGTGTGTATATATCTTTTGTGTAAACATCATTAACATAATCAGTAGAAAGCATCTTGACAACTGTTTTGGCTTTGCAGCCTGTTCACTGCATTCTGGGCTAACGCGACTTCTACTGCTGCTGCTGATGTTGTTATTGTTCTTTTTGCGTTTTCTTTTCGATTTTTTTTTTGGTATCGTTTTCGTGATCACCTCTTTATCACCTGAGTCACTTTTGTATGGCGCTCACGTCACACGCTCACACAAACGCCCGCCCAATGGCTCTGGCTCTGGCTCTGGCTCTGACTGTGGAATGCCAACCAGCTTTTTGATTATAGCTGCTCTCTCGCTCTCCCACAGACGCGCGCCGTCTTTGTCTACCACTCTCTTACTCTTTATCTCTCTCTCCCTCTATCTATCTCCCGCTGTCGGACTCTCTGGCTCTGTTTTGGGCCCGTTACCATTTTTAGTTAACAACAATTATATGGCTGCCTGTCCATTAAAGGCCAGCTGGCCAGAGCGCCTATATATGTGTGTGTGTGCTATCACAGGAAACCTTCAAGTACGTGACAACTGACGACCCCTTCTACACCCAATACTCTGCCGGCGATCTCCATCAAATCAACGGCAAATCAATCTAATACGACCTATGCCATAAAACACGACCTCAATTAATTAAACTAATTGACAGCGTGTGTGGCGCGAGACCCGTAGCCAAATCGCAACAAATTTCCCCACATCATCACATAGAATATATATATATATATATAAATATATATAGATTTATATATATTTATTTCTATATGTGGTCTAGCTGTTAACCAGCTTCAGAGTTGCACTTATCGCGCTTTCAAGTTGATTTCATTTTTTTTTTATATGGCGCAGAGGAATAATCGCACACACCTATGTACATATACCTATATACCTGCATATATCTTATCTAATCTCTTCATTAAAAACGAAAATACACACGCACACACACATGTGCAAGGAATCATAAAACAAAATACACATACTCCTATAAATATACATATAAATATATAGAGAGAGAAAAAAGTGAATAACAAGAGTTTATTTTTTGGTTGCCATACGCGATTTATAAGAACAATTGTACTCGCTCCTTATATACATATGAATGGGTAGAAACCTAATAAAGATGATGTGCTAAGCACCATTGTATTGAGTACTTTGATCTCCCGAGATAATAATATACTCAATTTATTACAAATCTGTTTAAGTTGTCTGGAAAATTCGAATCATTTCAAATCATTTTAATTATCAGCCGTTTTTATATAGCAAAATGACGGAATGATAAGAACGTAAACATATCAAAATATGCACATACAAATGGTCTACCATAAAACCTGACTTGATTGTGTATAAAGTCTTTCTCGAGGCATTTACTGCTTCCCATTGTAATCGATGTAATGGGAAAACAGCTGCAACTGTTGCTCATAAGTTAGCATTTGACTCTAATGAGTATATAAATCATACTCTTAAGCGAGTGCTTTTATTGAATAGGCGATATACATGCATGTATAGAGAATATAATATATATAATACTCATTACATTAACAGCGTTCACATCCTCTATTCGTATTCGTACTCATTTAATATGATGCACAATGCGATTACAAAGCGCTGATAAAGTCACAAAGGAGTGTGGGCTATAGATGCTGAAGACTGTCCCATACATGAGGAATGCATATTTCTTGCATATATAAGTTATATGTATATAATACATACATATATGTTCAATAAACTCGCCTGAGCTAAGAAATAATGCAAAGAATGATCCATAAATTCGCATTAAGCAATTTTTGAATTTAAACAGAGTAAGTTATATATAGAGAGAGAGAGAGAGAGCTAGAGAGTGTGTGTGTGTGAGTGAGAGAGTACAACAAAGGCATTGGCAATGAGTGTGAATGTTGCAAGTGTTCCAAGAATATAACGACAACAACAACAGCAACAGCAGCGTAACTTGATATGTAAAGTTTACAAGAGGCCAGTGCAGACGCTGCCCCAACTGCTGCCGCTGCCGCTGCCGCCGCCCTGCCCCTGTCCCACACCAACCGATAACAAAAACAGAAAAAAAGTCATTTTCCGTATTTTACATTTTATGAAAGCGTAATTATGTTTTAAATAATTTATTATGTGTATTAATTACAATGCGAGCATTTGTCGTGCCTCGCTGTGCGCTGCGCTGTCTGCTGTGTGTTAGAGCATTTCCTTTATCACATGACACATAATAGACATAGTATATATGTATATACATATATAGTTGATGTAGACTGTTCTTTAACTGTTGTCTGTGGCAGCAGCATAAAAATGTGAAACTTTAAAGATATATAGATATCTGTATAATCAATTCCAATTTCGCAGATCATTGCAACAGTTTTTACAACAGCTACAACGAAGAAATACCTGATCAGCCTCACCAAAATAGCTCAAATTGGCTTCCTCTTCCTCTTCCTTTACCTCTTTTTTTTTTGGCAAATTTCCAAACAAACTTCAACGGCAGCCAGTGGAGCAGTCAACCATTAAGTAGTATTAACAACAACAACAACACCAACAAAACATGCGCATAGCTGAACAAAAATAAATAAACAAAACTTGCTTTGTTTTGCGTTTAATTGGTTTTTTTTTTCTTGTTCGACGCTTTTTTTGTATAGTAAATTATTATAAACAAACCAAATGTTTTAGTGACTGCCGTGCAAATAATTTACTTTGTATATGGCAGGGCAGCAAGTGTATCTCAATATATATATATATATATATATATATATATATTATTCAACGTCTGTTACTATTTATATAAGCAGCTGATTAAGCAAAATTTGCCGAAACCTTCTCAATGATCAGATGTTGAGTAAAACACCTGACTGGAAAATCCATTAAAAAGTTTTTAAATGAGCAATAAAAGTGCTTAACAAGTGGTCACTGCATTTATATATATACATATATAAGTGGAAATCAATTTCGATTAAAGATCTCTTTGCTTTGTCAACGCATTAACAGCACACTATCCATAACATAACAATAACTAGAAATTGAGGCAGCAGCAGTTAACAGCGAACTGTTATCACTAGCGTAACATAGAACTTGAGACCCCAATATATTCAGATGTCTTCAACAAAACAAGTTATTTGAATCTCAATTCTGAAATTAAGAATTATAAATAGAAATGGCAACACATGAATGCTAAAATGAATGAAAACAAAATGAAACTACAAAGCGAGCACTTAACCCCAGTTGGGATCCCTACACAGCAATTAGCTTTAATTGTGTAGGGGGGGAATAGTGGCAATGGAGATCGGATGTTGGCGCCAAGAAGCCATACATCAAAAAGTCCGATTGCAGTTGGGTATATAAAGTTCAGGGCCTTTAGAGCGCGTGGCATGCAACTGAATGCAACTGCTACAGCAAACGCTTTGTGTATTGTGTGTGGCAGGCCACAAGGCAAAAGTTCAAATGGAAACGGTAAACGGTAAACGATGATCAACGTGTGTGAATATGTCAATATAACTGGTTTTCGACTTGTAACTGCAACTCGTTGCCTGTGCTTCTGATAAAAGTTTCATTATTATTATGTGGGCCGAGAGACCTGTTGAACGGATGGATGAGTCACTAGATTGAGATCGTCATCTAGGCGCACATACGCTCTTAGATTTTGTTGCTCACTTCGCACACACTCAGCAGTGTTTATAATTGTAGTAAGAGTTTGCTCAGTCAATTGACTGACAATCTTATGGCATGACTCATATCTGAAGATTTCTGCTTCCCAGAATCCGAATGAGTTTTCTGCGTAAATCGAGGAACGCCAGACCGTTCGGACTCTAACTGTAACTGTATGCAAATTAAGCATTTGTATCTCTGCGACATTGCTTAACACTGGACCCGAGATGCTGCAGGGAAATCTAGTTCAAGTTTTGGGTCAACAACTCGTTTGGTTGACGTTGACTGAAAACCAGTTTTAATTAAAGAAAGAAAAAAAAGAAACATTTATCAAACAAAGTTTTGTTTGGTTGGTGAAAGTGCATAAGTTTTTCAAATGTTATATAAGGCATTCATAACAACAACAACGACAACAAATAACTAAAAAGCTGCGACAATGTTTAATGAATTTCGCAGAATCAATTGTGTCGGCTAGCTAAGTAAACATTTTGAATGGTCTTTTATCAAAACTTTTAATTGAATCGTTAATACTATTTGCAGCAGCTGTCCATGTGCAATTTCGTTAAACAATTGAAATTGCTGAGTTGCCTTTGCTTGTTGATTAGATTAAACGTTTTGAAGTTCAAGTGTTAACAGCGCCCTGTTGATAACAGCAGCTACATAAGTAACGGCTTAGACTTATGTTAAGATATCGAGACTCGCGAATGTGAAGAAAACGCGCCCATACACACCCACACACACGCACAGCAGATTTCCGGTTGCAGTGGGATAGGATGTGGGTGTGGCAAGATAAACAACGCATGTCGTTTTAACATATGCCACCAAATGGTGCAATGCAGCTCCCTGAAATGTCACACACATGCATACATACACACACACATACACCAACATACACATATTGACGCCTCGATTTCGCTTTCTTTATATATATTTCCAGTCCGTTTGCACAATGTCGAAAAGTCTGCGCCCTCTTAAAATAACCATCGTCGGCGATGGCATGGTGGGCAAGACCTGCCTCCTGATAACCTACACACAGAACGAATTTCCCGAAGAGTATATCCCGACTGTATTCGATAATCATGCCTGCAACATAACGGTCGATGATAATGAATACAATCTAACACTCTGGGACACGGCCGGTCAGGAGGATTACGAAAGATTGCGCCCATTGAGTTATCCCAATGTAAGTAGTTATATATATGTAAACATATGTAGTACTGCTTATCTAATCTGTTTCCTTTTAATTTCAACACAGACGAACTGCTTCCTATTGTGCTATTCCATCAGCAGCCGTACATCGTTCGAGAACATCAAGAGTAAATGGTGGCCGGAGATTCGTCACTTTGGCACCAATGTGCCCGTTGTTCTGGTGGGCACCAAGCTCGACTTGCGTATACCGAATTCGGAGAAATTTGTAACCACGCAGGAGGGCCGGCGATTGCGTAAAGAGATTCATGCGCATAGTTTGGTCGAGTGCTCGGCCAAGAAGAAGCTCAATTTGGAGCAGGTGTTTGAGGAGGCGGTGCGTGCGGTGGAGAAGAAGCCGGGAAAGACCCCACCAACGTGCAAAATACTTTAATTAAGTCCTATGCTTAATGTTTAATATTGTTATTATACGTAATTGTATTATGTAACTATATAATTGTCTGATTTGCGGGCATTCGACTCGCATCTTCCACAGTGTGTGTAGAGAAATGTATCGTTATGCTTTAATTATAAGTTTTAGTTGTGGGAAAAACAATTTTTGTATGCGACCAAAGTGCATTTTTTGTATGTAAAAATCAAAACAAAATTTAGAAGTAAAGAAATTGTTTGAATTTAAATGCGTACATATTAACGCCACAATATGCTGTGTATTATATATTTTCAATAAACACTAGTCAATAATAACAATATTGTTTACTTTTAAAATGGGACAGTAAAAAAATGAAGAAGCGTTTGAATTGCGCGGTTGTATCGAGCATCTTAGAAAGGTGCTGCCAACTCCCAGCAAAAATGTCGAGTAGAAAATGTCGAACTTCAAGGCAGTATTTAATTTTTTGGTATTTTTTTGTTGACATTCAACGGTCACACTGACGCTTTGCAAACAGCGCTGAAAACTCACAAATCACAAACTTATAAACAATGAGCAGCGAAAAGGCTGAAAAAGCCAAAGTCAGTGCACAAATCAAACATGTGCCCAAAGATGCGCAAGTTATCATGTCCATACTCAAAGAGCTCAACATACAGGAGTACGAGCCACGCGTAGTCAACCAACTGCTTGAGTTCACATTTCGTAAGTGCCGCAGCAGCTTCACAACATATTTTTCTCTTAACAACAAATACATTTGCTGCTCGAACAGGCTATGTGACTTGTATACTGGACGATGCCAAGGTGTATGCTAACCATGCACGCAAGAAAACCATCGATTTGGAGGATGTGCGTCTTGCCACTGAGATGACTCTGGACAAGAGTTTCACTGGACCGCCGTCACGTCATGTGCTGGCCAAAATGGCGGAGCTGCGCAATGCGATGCCGCTGCCTCCAATCAAGCCCCATTGCGGTCTGCGCTTGCCGCCCGATCGCTACTGTTTGACCGGCGTCAACTACAAGCTGCGCGCCACAAATCAGCCCAAAAAAATGACCAAATCGGCGCTGGAGGGACGCACAGTGAAGACGATGGTCAAGCCCATGTCCAGCGCCAATGGACCCAAACGTGCCCACTCAATGGTGTCCAAGCAGCAACTTGTCACCATTCCGAAGCCAGTCATCAAATTCACAACCACAACGAAAACGGTTACACCCATGGAGGTGAAGAAGGAGCCGCACGCCAGCGAGATGAAAATGGAGGTTGACAGCGATGCGGCAGCCGTGGGCAGCATTGGGGGCAGCAATGTGGCCGTTAAGCGGGAGCGCGAGGAGGAGGAATTTGAATTTACAGCGAATTGAAAACATATATACACATGTAAAACAATCAATTATACTTTAGGCATATATATGTAACTTTTACTGATATGTGGAATTTTCAAGTTTCGGCATATTCTGTTAATTGGTGTTTTCTTTTCATTTGCAATGGGATAAAATTAAAAGCAGAGGCCTGAATGATAAGATATAATAGATGTAAATGAGCAACAGGTGGCGCTACGGGCAGCACAGCATATATTGAATATTGCATACTTTTCGGCTGAATGGTTAATAGATGGAAAAATATCATTGCATACTTTCGTGTTGTTAATAAAATTTAATTAAAAAACTATTTTTAGTCTTTCTATTTACTATATTTCGGGTTAATACGCAAATTATGATAAAGCTAAAATTTCAGAGCCAATCCAATAATCATAGTGTTTCTATATAATCTAATCAACAGTTCAGATCAGTACAAGTCCAAATGGTATATGATTGGACATTATATACATAGATATAGCAAATACTTTTTTAAAAAAACTTTCCTTTACCATATCTTGTATACATATATATATTTCAGTTTATAAAATTATATTCTCTTTAAATGTGTGTAAATGTTTAAATTTGTTCAAACTGAACAAATTTTAATTTTGGTGTATCGCCATACCCAAAATCAGTCGGTTTTATGAACTCTCTAAGAGCTAGCTAATAATGTTTAAGTGAGGATTGTGCATAGGTGCATTGGAGACTTTATTTAAGCGCCAGAATGATGGCACAGCCAAGGTCCATGATTTGCAAATACTCAGAGCCGCCATCCTGCAGACGGTAGCAGCATTCCTAAAAGAAACAACGTTAGGTGACCTGCTGCAAATTGGGTAAAGTTTTCAACTTACGCCCAGCTTGTCGCATATAATGGCTTTCTGTTTGTCGGTTAGGGAGCCGCAGCGGACAATGAACTCCACGAACTGATCCATCATTTGGCCAACGCTGTAGGCCGAGTAGCCAATCTCACGTACAAAGTGCTCCAAGCGCTCATATTTGCCGGAGCGACAGACCTCGAGATAATCTTCCAGATAGTAATCTGGTATAATGCCTGACATCTCGAGCAGATCGGCTGTGTTGATGGTGTGTTCGGAGCCCTTAAGACGATAGCAGGACTGAAGAGTGGTTATGGCACGTCTCATATCGCCGCCGGATATCTTCACAATGGACTTGTAAGCCTCGGGATCAATGTTGACGCCTTCCTGCAGGCAGATGTGCTGCAGTCGCTCAATGATTTGCGTCTCGCCCAGCGCCTTGAATCGAAACTTGGAGCAACGCGACGTAATTGGCACAATGATGCGCGACACATAGTTACAGATGAGACAGAAGCGGGTGCTGCGACTCTCCTTCTCCATGGTGCGACGCAGTGCCGCCTGTGCCGCATGCGTCATGGAGTCCGCCTCGTCCAGCACAATGATCTTGAAGGGCGGACAAGGCCGGCCATCGGGACGCACGCTGCTCGCCGTTAGTTGTGCAAAGTTCTTGATCTTGGTGCGCACCACATTGATGCCCCGCTCGTCAGAGGCATTCAACTCCAGTATACGCTCGCGGTACATGTCGCCAAAGATCTGACGAGCCGCAGCGAGAATCGTGCTTGTCTTGCCCGTGCCAGGCGGGCCGTAGAGCAGCATGTTGGGCAAATCGGCGCCCTCAACACATTTGCGCAGCACTGCCACCACCTCTGATTGCTCCACTACATCATCGACGCTCCTTGGGCGGCTATTGGATAATATTTATGTATGTAAATTAATATTGCTCACTTTCTCAATGTGCTTCAAGTATAATGGCCACATACTATTTTTCCACCCAGGGCGCAGGAGGTTTGCGACGTTCAATGGGCGCATTGGTTGCTTGTTTGTCTGTATTACTGTTGCTGGATTTGCCAGTTTTTAAAAACGCCTGCATTTTGTTATAGAAAACAATTAACCAATTTAAAAGGTGCAACAAAAATATGGCGCGAATAACACAGCTGAGTCAAATGTTAACTCAAAATGGTACTGCTAAAGCTAAACAGTGTTGGCAAATGTACGATGTTCGAACTAGTTCTCAGTTGCTCAGCAAGTGTTGGCAATCGTTGGATGATGATGTGGAATTTACAAATTGAATTGTTGCTTCAGTTAATTTAGTTCTTTAAATATTAACGCAGAGTACCATGGATATAACGCAGGACTTTAAGGCCAGCGTTATGACAGTGCGACTGCAACGCAAGACTGAACTGGCAGCGGCCAAAGATAAAGCCAAAGCCAAAGCTCAGGACAACAAGCAACAGCAGCGTTCGGGCACCGCTGCCGCAAAGTTCACCGATGGGACTAACGACTTTGCCAAACAGGCTAAGGATGTGTGCAACAAAATAACAACGCTCCGGAATGTACTCATCGAGAATCGCACGGCATATATGCGAATTGGGCAGCATCTGAAGAGCGCCACTCACATGACGGATGCTGAACGTGATCTAATTGATCGCGAATCGGAAAAATTCGTGACATACTACACTCAGCATCTGGCCAAGATGCGCAGCGACTGGAAGAGTGCGAAACGAAAGCCACAGGAGCGTCAACATATCGAGGCGGTGCTCGATATGCTAGTCAGCTATTTGCACAGCATCGAGCAAATCTACCTAGATCAGAAAAAGTATCGCGTACAACACGAGCTGGAGACATACAGGCTGCTCAAGCTGGCGGCAGACAAGAAGAAGATCCCTGTGCGTCCAGCGGGCAATAAGAGCGGCAAGCTGGCCAAGCGTCAACAGAGCAATGACAGCGTTGCCAGCAACGAAGAACTGTTGCCTGATGAGAAGGCAGCAGAAGAGGACAACGATTGGAGCAATGACGGCTGGACTGAGTGGGATGATGAGCAGGAGGAAACTCAGTTGGACAGCAGCTCAAAGCCAGATAAACAGCACAAGCCACGCACGCGCAAACGCAGTCGGCCAACAGGGCCAAACAGCGCTGACTCCTCGGCCAAAGTTGCACTGGATGAGGACATACAAAAGACAGCGCAACAGCAGGAGAACGATGAAGAAAATGCCTTAAGCGTCGAAGATATGCAGTTGTTCGAGGCGGAAAATGTACACATTTACAATCTGCTCCAAGGCGTCTCAGAGGAGGTCGAACAAATCGAAAAGAACGTTGTGGACATAGCACAGCTACAGGACATCTTCACAGAGAAGGTGAGCAGAAAGTAAGCCTTGATTGTCTACTATCTTAAACTATGTTTATTTCCTTATCAACAGGTTGCCTCTCAACAGCACAATATCGAGCGCATTGTGAGCGCTGTGGTGGGCACCACGGAGAACGTAAAAGATGCCAACGAGCAGATTCGACAGGCGACGCAGCGCAACGCTGGCTTGCGCGTCTGGTCCTTATTCTTTCTGCTGGTCATGTCCTTCTCGTTGCTGTTTCTCGACTGGTACTACGATTAAAATCTAAATTGTTTGGTGTAAAAAAAAAAAAAGGAAAATATGTGAAAACTCATTAAATGTTTTTGTTATCGCACTCTAAAACAATTTGTTTATTATAAAATGTGTATTTATAAATAAAATAAAATTTGAAAGAATTATGCTTTTGTATTAGTATTTGTTCCTAATGCTATTTCGCTTCATAACTAAAAGTTATAAATTAAGTTGAGCTCAGACTTAACTAAATTTAAATTAATTTTTTGATTAAATTAAGCTCAAACAGCCAAATATTTGCCCATAGAAAGGACGTTTAAATAATAACGGTTACCTCTTAAGAACTAAATTAAGTAGACTTCAATCAATGTCATTCGTTTCATTCTTTACAAAATGCGTTATGAAAATATTTGTATTCATGGCAGAGTGTTTGTTGTGTGTTTGAATCTCTGAGCAAATATTTGGATTCTCGCTACTGATCTTAAATTTAATATTTTTGACTTCGCCTCAATGTTATTTTTTAGTTTGCACCTGAAATGAGGTTACCTAATAAAATAAAGTTATATACATACTATCTTCACAATTCGTATATATATGTATATATATATTACACTCATTCATGAATTCAATCCTCATATTATTTATTTTAGATCTAAGCTTCAGTGTACTAACATTTATGTGTAACTAAGTATGCGTGTGTGTGGCTTAGAACTAGTGTGCATTGAATGCAGTCTGCAACAGTTTATCATGTTGTGCTGGATTTTCTCTCTCTGTGTTTGTGTGTGTGAATGAATGGAACCCATTTCTAAGCATAGCAATAGTAGTAGGAAGGCGCCGTTCCAGGTTCCTGATAAATCAAATAATAAAGTTGCGCCAATTGTTACGGCGTATCCACAATCATGTCCAACGAAGGCGTCACGCTGCTTTCCACCAGTTCCACGGAGCCCGGGCAATCATCGATGCTGCCGCTGTTGCCATTGCAATTGCTAAGCGGCGTCAATGGCAGTGATGATTCCTCGATAGTTGCTGGCATTGTAGGAATCTCCAGTTTGCTGCTTACGCTGCTAGGCATTTTATCGTTGAGGAATACTCCCAGCGGCAGGTGGGTATTTATATGAGCTGCACATGAAAGCAAATGCAATTTATTAATGATGTTCATATGTAACAATTGTCAAAAGAATATAATTAAAGTCTAAAGCTGGTGCAAGTGTTATGCATATCAGGCAATCGAGCTTAATCAACAACTTATAATTATATACAAATTAATTAAAACTAGCCACTACATTTGAGTACTACTTAGTTTACGTCTTATTTGGGTGCCTAGAAACTTTACCACGATAACTCGTAAAATGTAGAAAAGTGCGCGGACACTTGTCGCACTTGTAAAATAAATCGCTGTTGTGGCTGCGACGGTGTTTGCGCAAATCTTTCATATAAACGAATATCTCCCCACATTCTTCGCAATCGAAGCCGCGCTCTGTAAGAAATCAATTGGGTTTTTGTTCTGTAGCTAAGCTGATGTTCAATATATAACATGAATTGAGTTAACAGTGTTAACAGAGTTAACATTTTGTGTAACAGCAAGTGAACAGTGAGTGCACTGAATCCAATTGGAATTCAGTTTGAAAGTGCGCAAATTCGTTTTCCAATTGATATACTAGCTCTAGCGTATGGGATAAAGAGGATTAGGACACAAGTTTTAATAACATTATATATTTAATAATTTTGAATCCAACGAGATTCAGATTTGTTTCATTTTGCATTATAAGACAGGGAACATGTACAATATTCAGACAACTAAATAAATTAGTCTTTTCCAAACAGAAAAATCTCTATTGAAATACTACATGTATAGTGTATGTCTCTCTCATTAGTTTTGTTCCTGTGTAATACTGCTATTATTGAGATCTGTTTTTTTTATATACATAAAACCCACAAGCAATTATCAAAATACAAACTAAATACATTTGCATACAATAAAAAATACTTAGTACTAGTTGATTATCATATAATGGTGCCTCATTTATGCTAATGCCCAACTCAACGTGATCATTTATTGATCTTGAATGACACGATCAAATTCAAACGATTTGATTCGCGTTGATTTATAATGTTTAGATCTTAGTTAAGCGAGGAACTTACATGAATAAAGTCTCGCACACATGGACTATATAATTTAAAGTTTATTTTGATGCAATTAAAGCAGTTTTTGGATTAGTTCTTAGAATTAGAAATTTCTTACATGCTGTGCTCTGCGTGAATTGCTCTATAAAATTTAAAGAGAGTCTAGTAATTATTGGATGATATATTTTAACTAAAGATTGAAAACCTTTAAGTGCTATTTTAATAGGAATATTATATTTGATTTATTGGTTTATTTAAACATTTTCAATCATTGCATGCCAGCAAAGCATTTACGAATGAGACGCAAAGAAGAATTGAAAAGCTGTACTTTTCTATATGCAGTGAACGCATATGAATGCAACTATTGCCGGCTTGCAAAGCAGTCACAATAGTTAATTGCTTTTTACCTTTTGAGCGAACAATCACTGAAGTGAAAACTGTTAGCACAACAACAAATAAAAGAGTTATTTTGGGTTAAGATTAGTAAACAGAGCTACGACCTACACGTATTGGTTCCATAAATGCTACGATTAATTTGTCTTTTAAGATGTTTATTAGCAACTAAATATGAATATATATATGTATGTATGTGTATATAAGGTATATTATGTATATATTTATATAAATATGTATGCATGTATTGTATTTATAGTAAAGCTTAGCTAGCATCCAACCGGCACCCGGTTAGCCACCGCATCCGCATGCGTGCGAGCACCCAAAAACTTACCACCGTGAAACTTAATGTGCGTCTTCAAGGCGCTCTCCGTACCAAATTGTTTACCACACTCATCGCAGGTATGCGGCTTGATCAGCTCATGGACGGTGAACTTGTGCATGGCCAGCTGCTTGAACTCGGGAAAACGTACCCAACACTCGTTGCACTCGTACGGCCGGCCCTTCGGTTCATGCGACTTCATATGATTGTCCATGTCGGTGCGTTTCCGATAGCCACGCTTGCAAATCCCACACACCCAGGGCATCGTTGTCTGCGAGTCATGGGCTAGCTGTTGGTGCTTGCGTAGCGCAATTATATTCGTGAAACGCTTCTCGCAAACAACGCACTGATGGTTGCTGCGCAGTTTGCCCAGCTGCAATGTGGCGCTCGTCTCCATTGTCGATGAGGATGGTGATGAGGATGGGGACGGCGATGGGGCTGTTGATAGCATTGTTGTTGCTGCTGTCGTTGTTGTTGCTGATGTTGCTATGGAAGTTGTTCCTACTGTCGTACAGTTGCTGGGTACGCAGCGCTTGCGGAACTGCCTCAACGTGGCCGTTGTCGAGTCCGGCTCCGATTGCTCCGGCGAAGGCAGTGTTATGTGCGGCGCCGGCTGCGGTGATGGCAGCGATGCGATTGTTGAAGGCGGCGTTAATACATTTGGCGGTGACTGCAAGTTAGACAGCTCCTCATATGACGACTGCCCTCTGCCATGATTATGTCCACTGACCGAAGAGCCTGGCAATTAAAAGTGATATAAACAGGTTAAAATTGTGTTTTGGTTGTGCTAACTCTTAATACTCACAGTCCTCGCAGTCGGGGCAGCAGAGTATGCGCGTTCTGCGTGGCTGTTGGGAGCTTGTTTGTAATTCCAAAGCTACGCATGCGCAGGCAAATAAAGTTAACAGAAGGACGAGTGTGAGCGAGAGGAAGAGATGGTAAGCATTAGTAATAGCAATGGTCAATAACTAATTACTTTATTTAAACTAATACAATTGTATATGTTGTAGTACAATAAACTAACTAATTAAGGAACCAATTGCAAGTACTAGAACACGTCTGATGTTCAGTTTAAAGAGAACTAGTTCAATAGAAGTACTCAAAATATCAAGTAAAGAACTTATATGAACTTTTCATTATAAAATGTAATGTCTTAAAGAGGAATACTTGTTTATAATTTATATAAAATTGAAAAAATTAATAAAGACAAGCTAAAATTAACACAGAAATTCAAAATTAATTCCAGTTAGTTAATTTTAAATAGAGAAGATCTAGTATATTTAAATATTGCTGCTGTGAATCAGATCATTATAAATATTTAACAGCTGATTGGGAAGATTAATTAAAAGAAGTAGTTCAGTTTTTGAAGTTCGACTAGTAAAACATATAAAAGAAACCAACTAGTATATTAATTATTTTATGTTTTGAAACTAGCTTGAACGAAAAAAGTAAGTACTAAGGGAAATAAACTAATTCAGAGATTTAAAAGGAACTAGTTCATATAAGTTGTAACAAACAAATACAAAATTGGCTGATTAATGGAATGGATCAATTAATGGAATTGCGTAAAATAAAACTGAGTAAATAACTAGAAATAATCCCCTCAGGAATTTGTGTATTTAATTGGAATAAAGCAATTTTAACTACAACCTGTGGAACCATTTAGCTCATTTTAGTACTCACAAGGTATATGCTGCTGATGCTGCTGCTTCAGTGGTTGGCTGAGTGGTTGCTGATGCTGCTGGTGGTGTTCTTTGGGCTGTTCGCTGCTGTTGTTGTTGTTGGCTATTTGCAATTGAACATCATCGAGGCGCACACCAGTAGCAGCTGGTGACTCGGTGGGCAACGGCATATGGAAGCGTTGCAAATGTAAATCCAGAGCACGCTGCGAGGGCAACAACTGTGAGCATTGGCCACAGTGGAACTGTTGTACCATATGATTGCTGAGGATGTGTTGGCTGCGTTTGTTACGCCCGGCAAAAGCCAGTGGACAATGGGGACAATTGAATGGCGCCACGGCCGGGTGCAGCTCAATGATGTGACGACTATATTCCAGGCTGCTGGAGAAGCGAGGCCCATTTTGGCAAAAACGGCACTTCAACATGGGCGGACGGCCTCGTGTGGGCGGCGGCACGGCAGCAGGTAAACTTAATACTGTATTTTGTACTTGTTGTTGTGGATGTTGGGGTTGCGGCGGTGTCTGTGGCTCTTGCTGCTGTTGCTGTTGTGGATGCTGTTGCAATTGTTGTTGTGGATAGGCGGCGTGCAGCTCACTGTTCAGATTGGCGCCATATGCTATATGCAGCGGTGGCTGCTGCGGATTGCTGGCGGATGCCACCGGCTGTTGCAGCTCCGGCTGCTGTATGAGTATCATAATGGGTTGCTGCTGCTGATGCTGTGACTGCGGCTGTTGTTGTTGCTCCAGTTGCTCTAACACATAGTTCTCATTGCTGTCCAGCAGCGTATAGCCATCGCCCGTTAGCTGCGTTGTTTGTGGCTGCAGGTGCGTCTGATAGAGATCACCGGCACTGATATAGTAGGTGGTTGTGCCACTGCCTTCCAGAGTATCCACGCCGGCAACAGGTGTTGTCTTGATGGCCTCCAAGCCGCCTACCGTGGACCACTGTAGCTGTGTGGCTGTTGTCTGTGGGGCGGCGGTTGCCTGAGCCTGCCACAGCGTTTCCTGTGGCTGCATTTGGACCAGCTGCAACTTGTTGTTGTTCGCTGAAGTAGCGGGCAGTGCTGCAGGGTACAGTGTCTCATAGCTAACTGCCTCCGGCTGTATCTGCAACTGTTGCTGCTGCATCGGCTGCAATGGCTGTTGTGCCGGTTGTAGCTCATTGAGCAACTGAGTCAATTCCAGCTGCAGGCTCTGCTGCGCTGCCATCGACTCGGGCGTTGCCTCAATATTCTCAAAGCAAGGCATATCGTTTTGGAAGCCAATCAGCTCGTTACTAAAATTACTGCTATCGAACAGATTACCCTCTTTGACTTGGTGCTGCTGTGCCTGAATTATCTCAGTTGGCGGCTCATAGAGCTGTGTCGCTGTTGGCGTAGGCACAGGCGTTTCCGTTTCATTCAGTACCACATAGTCCGCAGGCGTCAGCAACTCATCGATGGGCGTACAGACAGGCGTGTAGAGATGCTGATCCTGCATCTCATTGAGTATGCCGTGCAGCGTGCTCTCCACATCATTCATCTCTACTTCCAGCTGTTGTTTGGCCTCCACCAGTTCGAGTTCTACGTTGACTGACGGCACCCGCGCCTGCAGCTTGAGTGTCTTCTCGCAGTGCTTCTCGAATTCAGCCAAAAAATCCATAGAGCTGGAATTGCCAACACGTGGCAGCTGGACTTCGCTAACTGGCTGATGTTGCTGCATATTGGCTAATCGCTCTAGCGATTCCATATCATCATCTAGTGTCGCCACTACAGTCACGCCCCCATCGGGTTCTGCTTCAATTTGTTTTGTTGTGAGTGCCACAGCAGCATTGAAGCTATCTGCTGTAGCACTCTGGCAAAAATTCTCGCCATTCTCATTGTTGTTAACGTCGTCCGCTTCCGCGGGCTCTTTGGGCTCGGTGTCCTGCTGTTCTACTTCAGCCAGTTCATCTGTACTATTGCATAACTTACGCTGCAGGTCATCGTCTAGCACGTCTAAGGGTATGCTTACTTTAAGCTCCGACTCCTTGCCCTCCTCGTCTGACAGCGACTCCTCGTCCAGCTGATGCTCATCATTCGTTATGTGCAACTCCACTTCGGACTCAACTGCTGGCACTTCGGGCGTCAAGGATTCTCTGCCCTGATCCGTGGTGGACGACGTCAGCTCTTGGAATTGTATTGTGGAATCAGCAGACTTTGCAATTCCATTCGTTGTTTCTATTTCTACTGCAAGTTCTGCTTCGCTTTCCACGTATACTTCTTTTGATATGCTTTCTATTCCTTCTATTGGCATTATGGCCTGAGTTTCTTTGATTTCATTGCTTAAAGAGGATCTGATTGGATCTAACGGTGCTGGTGAGTGCATCTGTTCAGTTGCATGCGCCACCTGCGGTTCTCTGCATTCTCTTATTTCTACAGTGGTCTTTACCGCATCGCTCTCAGCTGCTGTTTCACTTGAGTCTACCTGCTGTTCATCTCTTGTTATTGGAAGCTGCTTCTCTGAGTTTGTTTCTGTGCATGTATGCGGGCTGCCGTGCGACACCTCATTCAAAGAGTTGCTTGCGAACTTTTCTAATGTCTCTCTTACGATTGTGTCCACAGGCGACATCTCTTTTAATTTATTGCTAGACTGTTCTATAAACTGTTCGTCGGTCAATTGATTCTCTACAATTGTCTGCGCTTGCTTCTTCTCTGTAATGCACTTCGATTGCTTGAGTGTCACAGAATTGACAGTTGCTCGCGGTTTACGTCCACAGCGCCGCGACATGAACTTTTTAGATGGCCTACGTTTTGGTGGATATTTCAGCTTGGCATTAGACTTATGCGTTGTTGCCTTTTGGCCATCGGACGCAGCTGTTGAGGAGGAAGTGGATGAGCAAGACGAAGCTGAGGACGAGCAACTGTGGCCATCGCTGTCGAAGCCGTGACATGGATTCACAGACAAATCACTGAGCTGCTCCGGCGACGTATGGCCTGGGCTAGTTTCTGTATCAGTTTCGGAACTCGGCGCTGATAGAAACGTTAGCAACTGGACCTTTGGCAGCTCAGCCGGCGTCGTGGTGTCTGTTAGGCAGTTGGACTTTACTGAACAGCTCGACAACGTTTCGGAAAGCTGCTTGCGTGCTGCCTTCGTTTTCCAGGGCATCTGTATTCGTTTACAGGGCGATCTGAGTGGCGTTCGCCCCCTTAACCTTACTTCCCCGTGCTGGGAGGCACTTCGTGTCGCTATAGCCGACGTAGTTTCAGTCTCTATTCTGTTGGCTGGCAACGAGGTAGTTCGCATTTTACGCGCACAGAGCTGTAAGTGTTGCACAGTCGACGCCGTCGGCACCTCTACATCGGCTTCAGTCTTGGCTACTTTGGACTGCGGCTGCTGCTCCGGCTGTGCTGTCTCCATCCCG
Organism: Drosophila nigricruria; assembly: GCA_037075265.1. Classification (NCBI taxonomy): domain Eukaryota; kingdom Metazoa; phylum Arthropoda; class Insecta; order Diptera; family Drosophilidae; genus Drosophila; species Drosophila nigricruria. The sequence goes on from JBAMCI010000035.1 coordinate 19,894,289, forward strand.
AGCACCAGGCGCCGCTTGCGCTCCGTTTGCGACTCGGGCAGATGAAGATAGTCCTCTGCAGGTACATCATTTGACTGTGTTCTTGTATCCAGCTTAGCAGCCAAACGTTGTTTGCGCTCGGCTATCTTCTTGGCATACTCTTCTAGACGCAACTGCACGCGCAAGCAGCGCCGACGAAACTTGGCTACCATTATAAACTGCGCCTTGCACTGACGGCAAATCTCCTGCGGCAAGCCGTCGTCATATGAGATCTGCAAATGAAAAGATCTGTTTAATAAACTTGTCAAAATTAATGAAAATTGTTGAAAAAATTTAATTGAGCGTCCATTCTCTATACACAATTCATCCAAGCAAATCATTTTGGGTAATTGTAATGGTTCGCTTCTACAGTTTTCGGACAATTTGGTTGGTTAGATCTATACGACAAAATAATTTGGTATTCTGGGCTAAAGTTGATTTGCTGCCTCAGTTTGACATGCTATAATGTTTTACCGTTGGCGCTTCCACTGTTAAAAATCAATTAACAGAGCTATATTAACAGTTGAATCATTAAACATAAGCTGTTTTTATGGTAAGAGCTCGTTTATACGATTAAAATAATAAATTTATGTATATAACAGCTGTTAGGCATAATAAAACTTAACTAGAGAGTATTTCAAGTGCTTATCTTTCACTTTTCGTTGGCGCGTGGTGCATTTTTTTTACAAATTATGCATTAAATTATTGGCATTGAAAAATGCTTATGAAGCATTGAAAATCATATTTCCTTCGGAAAGCAAGCGCTATTAACTGATTAACTATTGTCTCTGATCAGCAAAAATAAATATTTTATGGCCAGTTAAGCAGACAAAGCGGCATTTTCAAGTGTGAGGAAAGTTCCGTCCAGCGTGACCAGCCAAGTGGCAAAAATTTACAGCCACTTGTCGCTCATGCCTCATGTTGTTATTTGGAGCAAATAATTTGTCTTTGTTATCCAAATGAACGATTTCATTAGCGTAGAGCAACATCAACAACAATAGCAAAACGAAAAATAGACTCAAAATAATTATGATTGTGAATTAACTCAAGATAATATCAATATAATTATGCAATAGTCTTAGCGCAAACAAAAGTTGATCTCATTTTTCTTAAATTAAGATTAATTAGAGAACTGTCAAGTTACGCTCTAAAACATTTGTACATTTGTAAGCGAATTTGTCTTCACTTCCTCTTTAAATCGTATCAAAACGTTAATGACTAAAAATTCAGTTAAGAAAATCATCTTTTAAGAGAGCAATGTATTTTGTTATTAAGATCACATTTAGAGTATTAGAATATAATTATTTATCCTTGGGAAAATAAATATATTCTTGAATTCATTAATTTTTTTTACATAACGCCTTATTGATTCCATTCAATTCCACCGCTTGCAGTATTTGTAATATATTTTGACGACACGTGCGCTCAAGAAAAAACGTCTTAAATGAAATTTTAGTTTCGGAAATTCAAGGACAGACCTTATCTTTGACACTGCTAACGGTTGTTTGGTTCAAGATCTTGCCATTGATTGATAATCACTTGTTATAGTGTCAATAGAGACAAGGGCAAACGTCGGAGCTACGTAAGAGGAAGAGCACCAAAGCCAACACAATCCAGGGCCAAGGAATGCAGAGCATTTCGATTGGAGTTCAACTTATAAATGCATAAAATGCAAAATGAAGACGCGGCAGCAGTGAGAAAGGCCAAAGAAAAACGCGTAACGAAAATGATTCGAAAAGACGAGCAACGTGATTGGGATACAGATAAGGGCATATGAATTGTATTGAAGTTACTCAAAGTATAAACCATATGGTAATTGGCTACAAGTTCCCAAATTGGCATAAGACTGCCCACAACAATAACAACAACACGAACTCTACAATTGTGATCGTAATTTATGCAGAGTTGGACAATAAAAGAGACGGAAACTCAGCATTTCGAATGCATGAAAACCGCCGACTCTGCATTGCCAATGAGTCCCCGAGTGAGTGCCAAACAGAGATGGAAGATAGCGCTCATGTAGAGATACAAATAGATATTCGAGACGGCATAGACGGTGAGGAAGTGCCAGAGACGTTGTCAAGTGTAAATTACACAGCCGAGATACAGCAGACAACGCAGCGTACAAATAAATAAATAAATGAAAATTACAAATAAGAAAGAAGCGAATTAAGTAACAGCCGATCAAAGACGAACGCCTGGCCCCAGCTAAGTAAAAATAGATACAATATAGATATAATCAAAGAGAGTACAGCAAATGCTCTTTCAAATGCATCCGGATGGAAGAATCCCCCCGAAACGTATTAAACGAGAATAACAACTGAGCGTACTTAGCAAATAAGAGGAAAACTTATTTCAATTGAGAGATTGGACAGATAAATTGCACAGACAGAGAACGGCGTCTTGCTTCAGGTATATATCATATATTCTCAAAGACGATAAGTTAGACGGGCAAGATACCTGCCTGCTTGTCTGTATAAATGAAACCTTTATTTTTGGCATCTTTATATTATAAATTGATCAGTTAATAAAATACAAACAAATTATAGTTCAAAATCTGCATAAATTCTTTGTAATTAGACAGTAATTTAATCATATAATTTATATATATATATATGCACATATCGACAAGTTTAGTTAAGTCTCTCAACTGATTGATCAACCTTTTAACGTCACCTCAATTAGCGACTTTGTCGGGAGCGCTACACAGGTCATCCATTTGTCAATATTGTGGGTAATCATCAAGTAAAAAAGTACAAATTTTATCACACTGCCCAAGCACGATACACGGAACCTTGTCAGACGACTTTAAACGTAGTTTACATTCATGATAATGGAATAATAGTTGACGTAACTACATAAATTAAAAAATAATCATAGTAATGACAGCTATTTGTGCCGGATTTGTCAATATATAAATCTATATCAATATTTGTTGCAAATAAATTTTTGTAAAATAATCAAACATAAACTGAAGATCAGTTAAGAGAAATACAAATACTATAAAACGTTACGAATCGCAAATGAATTGAAAGTCAACATCGAGTTATACAAAAATTATGAGTCTGTTAATTAAATTTGCATAATATATTCGACATTAAAAGATGGCTGCGAAATGATAAAGAAATTATGTTAAAGCGAAAACGTATCAAATATGAATCAGAAATAATAGAAACCGGATTATGTAAAATTAGGTAAAAGTTGTAGGAAATTGTATCAACTTTTATCAAAGGAAATTAAAGATTACTAAATTTGGTTAATTAAGATGTGGCATAAAAAAGAAAAAGCAAAACTCAAAGCAGACACAAGATTGTTTATTGATTTTAATCAATTATATTTATTGTTCAATATATTTTCTTTCAAATGTAAAAAAATTCATCACGCTTGGTTGTCTTTCAATTCATTAACTTTGTCTAGTTCTTTACAGTTAAATTTGCATTTAAATAAATAAACATTCTTCAAATAGGCAATACAATATCATGACTAATGACTCGCCTCAAAACACGGGTTCAAAAGCCGCATTAAATATAGTTAAATGATTATTACAAATATTTGGCAAAATCCAAAGATTTTATAAGCTCCATGTAAATATTTAACATAATACGTTTCCGTAGATAGACATTAACAAGACTATTACAAAACTGTAATAAATAAAGAAACTGTTGAAAGCGAACACGTGCTTGAACTTTTACTTGGCTTTTGCCTTTTCTCTCTCGTATTTCGCTTAATAAATATGTCAGAGTTTTTCTTTTTTTTTATTTTTTTTTTATTTTACAAGCTACACGCAACTAATTAATTTTCTTTGTAAAAGCCGAAAAGGAAAAGCGAAGTGAAAATTGCATGCAATGAAAAATATTTTGCAGCGGGAAAAAAAAATACAGTACGATGTTAGCCGTCGGCGAGTTGGCCAAAAATTAATAACTGAACAGCAAATGGCCATAAATATACATGTCTAGGTAAAATCAGAGAGTGAGGGAGAGAGATAGAGAGAGAGAGAGAGAGCAATTGCCGTTGAATACAGATAATAAATCGCTTGTACCCAAACATAAATTTACATTTTTGATGATAATTCTCTCGTAGCAGCAACACAATACAACCCCAGTGGGTAAATTAAAGTGGAAACATAAGTCAACACGGCTCAAGATGAGGGACTTGAGTAAAGTGCCACTAGAAAAATGTCGCATCTTGGCGCCGGGGTTGACAATGCGAATGTTTAACCAATTAACATGGGGTTGGTTTCCCATTTCTATTTCTTTTTTTTGTGAACGGAGGGTGTTAATTTCAGTCAATTCATTTAAAGCACAAGTTGCGACTCTAATGTAGCCATAAAAAAAGCCACAGCAGACAGCGCCAAATATCAAATTGTAATCAAATTGCACACGCCCAACCGAGAAAAAATACCCAAATAGAGAACAGACAGACAGAGTGAGAGAGAGGCAGCGCCACTTAATAAATCATAGCTAATAGATGCGAGGGAGGGACCTGCCTATGTGTGAGTGTATGCGAGGGGAAGCAAATTAGACAGTTTGTCCCCCACACCATAAAGCAAAACACACGTTCGGCTGCCCCCGCGCTCGAAACCAATTCCGCAAGGGCAGCGTTGAGTGGTTATCTCTTTGTCAGCCAACCAAAGCGAACGGTGAGAGCGCCACGCACGGAAAGAGAGACAGAGAGAGCGCCAGAGGAGTCTGTTCGTTTACGCTTCGGCATTCAGTTCGGTTTCGGATTCAGCACCGTATTGGGATTCGCAACGCCTTTTCGCAGTTAATGAAACAAACACAAAAACCAAACAAACAAACATCATCAACAACAACAACAATCCACTTGTGGAACTTGTTGGCTTTGACAATTTGCAACTTAATTGCAGCGGAAGGACAGACTGGCTGTGGGGACGGCAGGGGTGTAACAAATGGAAGCTGGAGGTTGGAGGCTGGAGGCTGGAAGCGCGCAGCTGCTGTCCAAAAAGGCAAAAAGATAAACAAAAAGGATGCTGTTGTCTCGCTCTGCCGCTGCAGCTCTCCTCAGTGGAGTCTGTGCCCGGGTGTGCGTGCTAATAGGCGGAGCAATAAATGCCATGGCGGAACGGCAATGAGGAATGGTGAGCAAGCAGAAGGGAGAGAGTTAGGAAGGAGAATACGGATGATGGAGGGAGCCGCAGTTAACATGACAGAAAACAGGCCACGAACAGCGCGATACTTTGTGTTTGGATGCTCTACAATTAGCTGAGTCAAGCATATCGCATGCAAATAGGTCAAGTGCATGGGAACTACTAATTAAATGAATCAAGCATGACAAAAACTAGATCCGATTTGACACCTAAATGGAGAATGACTCAAATGCAAAGGAATACACTGAAATATAAAAAGCAAATTAACTAGTTCATTTATGTAAACTATAATCAGTTGGAGTTTGAACATATCATTTAAACACCATTTTACCTTGAAACTGTGAAAATTAATCATTAGTTTAATTGTATAAACTAAAAACACAAACAAATAAGCTTGAAAAAATAAACATTAATTAAAAATAGATATTTTTTAAACTTCCAAAAGAGTCAAGTGGATTAGAAATTTAAATTTAAACTAGCCAGAAAAGTAGATCCACTTGAAAAAATTGTTGTTCTAAACAACAATGCTAAAAATAAAACTACATAAAACCTCATAGGAAAACACAAAATAAACAAAAGTAACAATTTTAGGAAAAACTTCAATAGCATTATACCAATCAAAATGAATGATTGCATAAACAAATGGAATCACAAATCAGTCTAATCGAAAAAAAACCTAATATATATATTGCTCAGTAACTAAAATTATACCAAGAAAATAGTTTCAAAAATACATTTTTGTATATATTGTTTATAATATTACCTTAGTTCCTAATGTAGACAACAATAAAATAATGTGACGTTAATTATAATAACGAACTTGTGGGTTAGTGATAGTTACTATAAACTCCGCATCCAGTGTAATTAGTAACTAGTGTATGTAATTTGCATAACAAACTGCAATTAGCTAGAAATTCAATGCGAATTTGTATAGACGACGACGTATTATCAGTGAGCTAATAGTGAGTCAACGGCTATATCTTATCTGATGAGATTTTTGTCTAAAATATGATGAATCAGGCATGTGCAAAGGTTTAAGTTAATTACCGATTTGTAGTGCATGCATGAATATATAGAACGTAGAGGGAGTGAACCTCCCTCATAGCCAAATGAACCGAACCAAAACCTTTTTACTTAATTTGATTGGAATATGCGTAGGGCAGCTGCTGGATGCTGGCTGCTGTTTGTTGGGCATGGTCGTTGTTTGTGCCAGTGGGGGAGATTAGCTGGCTACAGTGGCTACTAAAAGTTAACACTCCCTCCGTCCTGCTGGCTCAGTTGGCGTCTGTCAGCTGTCTGCTAGCGCTTTGGTTGGCTGATTGTTTCAGACTCAACGGTGGCTGCAAAATGTCAAAAGCGGTGAAAAATGAAGCCACACGGCTTTGATGTTGTCCCGGGGCTGTTTGGCCGGGCTGTATGCTGCACCCAGCAACTCGTCCGTTCTATCTCTGTGTGCATGTGTGTGTGCAGGACAACCCTTGGCGTTGGCATTGGCATTAATTTTTCATTGGCGTGTGGCGCTTGGAACAACGTTTGCTGCTTTGCCCGACCCGAACCGACAGCTGGGATAAATCCATAAAACAATTTGAGAAATTAAACAATCAAAAGGCGTTAAGTGTTACTGACTTCTAGCCGGTGGTGTGTTTCGCTTGTTTTTGCGGGTGTTTCGCTTGCTAATGTTGCTGTTGTCGCTTGTTGCTCTGGCTCTTGCTCTGCCTCTTATTGTTTTTCCGAACCAGCTGCTCGTGCTTGGGTGCCTTTGTTTGTTTACTTGATTAACCCACAACAGATAGACAGACAGCAAAGTTGTAAGGGACGCACCATCAGCATCAGCTTCTCCTTTTCGATTCTTGTTACACGTCACAATTTATGAGTTGTTTATGCTTTCACGAATCACACACGTGCAGCACACACACTTTCGTTTAAAGTGTGTGCAAATGTTTTTGTGGTCACAAGCAGCCATTAGAAAGAGTATTACAATTTATGAGTGGCAGTTGCAGGTTTGCTAGAGGCGTGGCGGCACGCTCCGCCTCGGAGGCAGTTAAAGAAATAGTTGCAATACTACCTTTACCACAAAACATTTTTAAAATACATATACATTTATTGGAAATATATATGTATACTAATTAATTTATTGTTTGTTTATAATTAGGAATTGCTTCGAGCATTGCGTTCTCTTATATGCCACATAAATTGTTTTCAACAATTTTTGTTTATGTTATGAACGTAAAAAATTGTTTACAGCTTTTAATTCGCAACGAGTTTGTCTGCTCTAATAAAAAATGAATGCTAATTTTGAAATAAATTATAAGTGATTTAAATGGTAGAAAGAAATTTGTTTTTTACAAGTTCTTTCAATAATTCATTTAATTTTCATTATTTAAAAATATTTATATAATTAATTTAATCAGATCTGGAATAACAATGTCTCTTACTAATTTTTGTTTATAATAGATTATCTTTTATAATGCTCAATTCTAATGTTATTAAATGCCATTAATATCTCTCGATCTATGCTCCGCTGCTTGTAATTCGCAATTAGTTCTAGTGCTGTGCTGTTTCCTCACTCGAAACGCGTTTATCTGCAATTTGGCATCGCTCAATGCTATTTCTTGTTGTCAATTTGTAAGCTATTTACAACATTGATTGCATTTTGTTGCCAGCTTTACTGATATAAATCACCGTTTCATTATAATCCACGAACACGTCGCTCTTTCATTGTTTATTTTATTTGCGCTTGGCTGCCGCTCATTTAGCCAAATAAATATTGTGAATTACTGTTGTTGCTTTTGTTTGGTTTTCTTATTTTGTTGCCATTGGCTTGTTGGCAATTTGGTAATTTAAATTCGCAATTGGCTGAGATCCCAAATTATTAATTAAATTTATTTTCGTCTAGTTGTTTTGCAAGCAACATCTTAAATAATTCGTCGACACGCCAGCTAAATAATGTTCTGTGTAATTTTGTTGCCGACATGCCACCTCCACTGTCGCCCACAAAAAAAACCTACGGCTACTGACATTGAGGGAGATTTGCTTTTCCTGGCAAGTTCAAAGAATGTGCCAGAGACACACAAGCTAAAGGATTTGTGCATAATTTAAGAAACTTAAATAAATTCTAGACAAATATGAGTATATAAATACATTTTGTGCATTTTTAATTGGACTGTAAAATATATTCGAAATTAAATAAATTTATGATTTTAATTTAGTATATGCAAGGGTGTGCTGAAAATAAGTATTTTAAATATATGAGGTAGTATATGTATATATACATTTTGAATCTCATTTAAAACTTATCAATTGATGTGAAAAATAAATTTTTTTATTATATTCTCTATTCATTAACTATGTAAAAGTTGTGAAGTGTCAAGAGGCATGAAATGCGAATATCGAAATGTGCTAAAGATTTAATTCACACTTTCATCTATATATGTATTTTTAACCTATTTAGTAGCGATTGAGAAGCATTTAGTACACTGCTTGTACTAAACAGCTTGACCGCTTAGCCCACATTCACAAGTTGCCAAATAGTTTATGTTTCTTTTACTGTTAACTCTGATCCATTTGGGTTGAAAGAACTAATAAAGACCATTTGTAAGTTGCAAAACTATGAAGGAAAAAATAACAAAACAAAATAAATAAATAAATAAAGAAAAATTGGGCAATAAATAAAGCCCACGCAACGATTTGATCGTCTAGAACATTTTTGGCGTGTTTCTAGTATTTATATATTCTTTTCTGATCCCACATGACGTAGAGCATATAAATTCACACTGCCCCGATGCTATATTTAGCGCTAAGATGCAAGCATACCGTACAAAATTCAAGAATTCTTGGCAATGTTCTCAAATAATAAAATAAGTGCCAAACAATTTTACCTTTTTAAACAGAATCATGCTCAAGAATGCCTTTGATGGATCTATGAGATGTTCTGTAAAAAGTTTGGATAGACCCGTATATATAATTTGACACAAATCAGTAAATTTGCATATAATTTTTAAATATTTATAACATATAACAAATTTGAAATCTCTAGAACTTAAATACCTTAAGATCAATGAGATAGTAGCTGATTCCTATATAAAAACCCTCATGCCAATTAGTTATATGCCAATAAGTGTATACTCAAGTTTATTTCAAACATTAGCACAACATAAACATGTTGAATTTGTTTTTTTTTTTAAAGATGTTTACAGGGTATAACTTGGTATAGCAGCCATTAGAGTGAAAGTGTGTACACACCAGGTGATCGAAATTCTGCTGAAAGGCAAACAGCAGCTGGTAAACAAGAAATATTCAAAAAGACCCGAGCGAAGATAGCTGGCAAAGGCAGAATTCTCGCCCAGACTACAACAAATAATGCAACAGACCCAAACAGTAAAGGAGGGAACTTTAAAAAAAAAACACTCATCGCCATTGACCTTAGAGCACTCGAAACGATGACGCAGTCGGCAATGGGGCCAAAACTGAAGATGAAGAAGACGACGTCATTTGCATAATGGAAATGAGTAAAGTCCATAAAACTCAACAACAAATTGTTCGGATTGTTGTTGCTTTGGAACGTGTCCAAGTTCTTCTTCTTCCTTCACGTACGTTAATTCACAAGTTTTTGTTTTTGCCGGTAATATTGGCAACAGCGTTGAAAAGAGACGGCAGATCGTAGACTTAAGACCAAGTTACTTTTTAAGCCACAGCTTTCATGCTGTTCAGCCGGTTTACACAGTTCAATAAACCAAAGCTAAGTTGTTGTGATTTATTTATTTTGTTTTTGTTTCTGTTTTTTTAATTGCTTAAAGCAAAAAAGAAATTTTGACGCGCTTAGCTTTCAACTTTTGTTTTCATGGGTTCTGCGAAATCTCCTCCAAATATTGTGCATATATGGTAAGTGGCACAACACAAATTAAGAGTAAATATTTGTGCTCAAGAGGATTTCTTTAATACCCTTCAAAAAAGAGTATTGTGATTTTTAAATGAATGACGTTGCCTAATCCTTGACTTTTGATACTTGAAATAAAATTATCATTTCGTTATACCCTGAACACATTGAAAATGTTAAATCAAAGTATAATGATGTTTTGTCAATTTCTTGAGAAATATGTCTTATAATATATTTTATAGTTTATTATAGCATATGTTTAAAAATAGTATGATTAGTATTAGTGTTAGTCTATATTATTAGAGCATCTACAGCACCTGAAGCTAAACTTTTTTTTTACTTTTTTGTGGTTTTCACATATTTTTTCTGCTGTTTATCTTTCGCTTTGGTGATGTTGTCTGCAATATTGTGAATTTCGCTCCGCGTGAAAGCCATAAAAAAAAAGCGGCCAAAAAACAACTTGAAACGAAAAAGAGTTTCAACACGTTTGCCGCATCATTCAAAGGCGAAGAAGCTGCAAATTGTGTGGCGAGAGGTTGCAATGGGGAATTATGGAAGCGTTGCATGCATCTTATAAAACCACCAGGAAGCTTTAAACTGGTGCTAATGTGTTTGTGTTTGTGTGGATCTTTCGGTCAATGCACCAACGCGAAAGACGTCTGGGTTGGCTAAGCATAACCAGAATTGGAGCAGCAATGATCTTTCAGCATGCACTCATTATTATTTGGCAAGACAGCCTAATAGCATAATTGCAGCAAACTGACTTTAATGGGCAACAACTAACCGATGATAACTCGAGTAATCGTTGTGCCCTGCCCCTCATTGTCACCGTATGGCACTTTAATCGATTCGATATCGTAAACGGGTCACGCCATGCTCACTCAAACGCAAATTGTGTGCCAAACACATCGTTTAAAAACAACTTGACAGCCATTTCTTATCGCGTCTTTAGATAAAGCGTTTTAACAAATTAACCAACAACAGCGGAATTAGACAATGTGACGCCCAGGTAAATATTTATGGCTAGTTTTTTTTTTATATAAAGAAGTTTTATTCAAATAATAAAAGTGAAATCTATCGTAATATTTTAAATATTTAATTGTTAAATAATATACTGAATGGTTAATGACAGTTAAAGGAGTAATTAGGATCGATATATCGATCAGACAAAGATTAAAAACAATAAAGATTTATTTCAGAAAAATATAGCTTTCTTGTCTTTTACAAACAATTTTATTCCAAATTTGAACTTGTTTATAATATTCTATATGATTTGAGGACAATAAATTTATATTAATTTATATATTTATATGATAATTGAACCAAAATCAAATACTTAACATTTACTTCGATATACTCCATAATGCCTACAATGCATCATCTTCAGCACAACTACGTGATAAACAAAACAATTAAATTTATAAAATGGATTGGTTGCTTTATAATTACAACGTCCTTGATATATAGCTGATGTCAGACATTTTGATTCATAGTTTTCCACAGAAGTATTTCAACACACACGACTTTGGTAACCGTGCGAGCTAGCTCTAGCGAAAATGATAACACTTAAAATAACAACAAACCCCATTTAAAGTGGCAATAAAATGAATAACCATTATCAAAGACCTATATATAAGGTCAATGTTAATGACACAAATGTTCCCCTTTACGTACGAGCAACACTATATGGCATTTACAGCAACCCTATATCGGTTATCAGTGGCACGTATGTATTCGTGTACTTAATGATCAGTTGCTTTTTTAAATATATATATATACACACATATGTATATATAATCTGCTCTAGACAAGCACTTAACATGGCAACAAGCAAGCCGCAATTGTGGCCACATTTAATAGAAAAATAAAACATTCAAGTGCTTGAAATATTTTATGCACTTGAGGAGAAAAAATAAACTCCACGAGAACACCATTTATATAGCTGCTATCAAAATACATTTTGGGACAACTGTCACAGCTGCGCGCAATGGATTGATGATGCCGAGTGGAATATTGTATATCGTACAGAGTGAAGACCACGACCACAATTTCCTCCCCCTTTACGGCTAGATTCACGGGGCGTGAGATGCTTCATATCTGATTAACATACAATACGCTTTATAGTGGCAAACGTATTCAATTTTAATTTTTGTAGGCGGAAACATGAAGTGGGGTTTCTGATTGCATCATTTTGTGTCCGAGTGGGAGTGTATGTCATTATCTTGGGCGCTACGCTCCTTGTGAGCCATTGTTCCGTCATCAGTCATAAATGTAGCTAACATATTAGTGCTGCTTAGCGGGTGTCCACGATACGGGTAGCACTTAAACGATTTGTATGTATTATTGCAGTTAACTGCCGCCAGTTATGTTGGCTTGAACCTGGTCCAGCTGTGCTCACTGACATCATGGCAATAATAACAATAACTATAACGTTAGCATTAACATTAAGTTAAACCATAACCATAACCATAGCAACCGCAAACAGCCACAGCTGTGCCTTGGCACATTTCATTTGTATGCTCCATCATCTGGTTGCAGGCATAACAATTTAATTAAGATTCACTACATTTGATAGTGAGAGTAACCATAGAGATGCCCATGGCTGGTCAGCTGCAGCTTCCATTGTCTTTAGTTGATCTAAACGTTAAGGCTTAACGAGCAGCTCTAAACAATGAAATGCCAGCTATATATAAGTATAGATATATATATATATTAATTATTGTAGGTATAAAACCACCTTTTGATTATATTTTTGAGTCAAGAGATTTTTAATTTTAATTATTCGGAAGTTAAGTTATTTTACCATTTGGCCACGCCTTTACGGCCTACGCTCAAAATTGTGATCTCAAGGAGTGTTTATTAAGAAAAGAGTATTCAAAGAACTCAACTTTAATACTTTAGTCATTCATGTTTCAACTGCTTGTCGAATATTTAACAATTGGTTTAATTATCTATTTTAAAAATGCAATTTCTAGGTTGATAAGTTTTCAACACCTAGTTAAATAGTTCTCAATGTCAAAGTGTAATTACTATAAAAATGTTATTCGAATTAAATGCTTGTATGAATCAGTAACCCCGTAGCGATCTATAGGCACTGTAACATATATTTTATAGTTTCCCACGTAACCAAAACGCAATCAATCAAAACAAATTAAATTGTATTGCAAAACCTGAAGAAGAAAGAACAACTCGCATTGAGTTCTCAGGCGTTTCCCAATTTGGTCTACCTTAATTATGTCTGCATCGTTTATCAGATTTTTTTTTTACAATATTTCTTCTAGATCAGTGAGCTCATCGCACACATAAACCGAAATTGCTTAGAGCCAACACTGCGAAAGAAATTGAAAGACCTCCTACGGCGGTTCGAACACAATTACCGCATAGGCGAACATATTGAAACAATTGAACGTCATATAAATTTTACTTTCTTTTAGAGCCCTAGCAACACAATAAAATGTTATAAAATAAACCAAATAACAACTGCGACGATATAATAGGGATTTGTCGGGGATTTATAGAGGCGGAAATCAATACAGACAAGGCACATTATCAACGGAACGGAATGGCAAAGCAAGCCAATTGTTGCTGCTAGCAAAATGAAAAGTAAAAGTCAAATAGAGCGCAACAAATGCAAAAAGTGGCCAGACAAGCGATAGACAACAACAACCACAACAACAGCAGCAGCAGCTAACACAATAAAAAAATAACTACAGTGTTACCACAACAACAACAGCAACATAAAGTACATACATAAAGTAAACGTAAGGCCTGTAAACCGGCTACAGAAGATATAAGAAGAAGAAGAAATAAACATAAGCTCAATGAGGCAATTCTTTGGACACGCCGACGCTTGGATGCCCTTGCAAAATTACAATTTTTATATTAACATTGACGTAAAGAGCCTGCAAAGAATCAAAATATAATATATGTGCATGCATAAATAAAAAGGAAAGAAAAATCAAGTAAAATATTAAGAAAGTTTGTAAGGCCCGACTATTTAATACTTGAAGATTTTTATATTTTTAAAAATATTAGTATGCAATGTATGAAGATATTTCAGTCTCCCATTTGGTCAACTAGGAATAAGCTTATGCATATAGTGTATAGGTTTACATATACAAGACCATAATTAAAATATTATTTTAATACATTTTCAAAATTTTAATATATAAATATTACAAAAGACAACTTTATTATATATTACTTTTCTTATATATATATCTATTACAAAGAATCAGACGAAAGCAAGAACCTATTGAACTTTAATCAGTGATAATCGGTTAAGTTAGGTTATAAAACCAATATACTCCATTTCTGCTGTAGTAACAGGGTGCAAAACAAAACTAACTTAAGAACACGGTGACATATACATATATATACACACACACACACAGCCGTTTAACACCTCGCTGCTGGGTTGTGATGTGAATTGGTTTCCCAATTGTTGTTGCTTACGCGACGCATAGATCCGCAGCTTATTTATACGGACACATAAATTATATATTTATATAAAATATATACACGATAAACAATTCGCAGGTAACGTTCTCAAGGAACGTTCGGAGAAGGCCAACATTTCTTTAAATAAATATACAAAATAATATGTTAAGTGCATGCAATGCATATTTCACCTATAAACACTAGTTTGACCCAGTTAATTGACTCAATTAAATTCCAACTTTGTAACAGATAAGTGTATATAATAGTTAGCTGGATCGTATTTCATTGAAATCTGATAAAAAACAAATTTATGAAACTATAACAAATTATACTGAGTCATGAATTTTTCTTTGATTTGCAACAGTCAACTTTCACTCAAATCAACATCATAAAGCGCACATTTACTTTATGAATTTACACTTTAACACACTCCGATTTCAATTGCTTGTTCACTAAAGCAACAACAACCGATGACAAACAGTAACAACATTAGCAACAATGTTATAATGCTCTTTTGGAAGACAGTGTACAACAAAAATAAACGACTCGCATTGGTCTATTCGAATTAGCAGCCCAACTAAGAAACGGGCCACAAAATGTCAGCTTGTGAATGGACAGGCAACAACTGCAACAACAACAACAGCAACAACAAACTGACACGTGAGAAAGAAACTACTTCATTCAAGAAAAAAAAAAACATCAATTGATTGTTTCATGACTGTGTTACGACAAAAACCACCAACAAAAAACAATTACAAAATTCAGTTCAAACATGCAAATGATAGACTATTAGTTACCTCTTATCTAGCTTAATTCAAAAGTATTCTTGTGTACAAAAAATATGAATACTAATCAGCTTTTAAATGTGTTCCATATATATTACCGATTGTTCTTATTCCTATAATTATTGAAATGTCAGCTATTAATATTATTGAACATGTAATTAATATACTAAAAAGCTAACGTAAACTATTAAAGTAATCATAAAAGTGCTTCTTAATTGGCCAAATCATTAATTGTGTCAATAAACGTGTTATCGATTAATTGTTTTATAGCTTTATTAAAAAGCTCGCGCTGTGTATACTTTTATTCCATTTCTTATAATAATTTGATAATTAAATTTATAATTTGTTACAGTAAAATTATTTATAAGAAGTATTTTTATAATGATATACCGTAAACAGTTGGGGACTTACCCCATATTCAAGTTTTAACAAATAAGTAGATAAGCCTTTAAAATACGAAAACAAAAGCCGACTTAGCCCTGCAGACTCGTTATCATATAAATTGAGTTTAATAATAAGAGATTATCAACTCTTGAATGCCACCTGGTTGTCAATTATATAAACACCATCCCCCTTGTAGCGGCAACGTTTGTTATTGTACTTATCAAGCAACCCTCGATTCAATTAACAACAATAACAAACAAACAACAAACTTCTTTTACCGGCTATTGGTCGGTTGCCCGTGCTGCTAATAACAGTATGGAAAATGGGTTGCAAATAAGCGCAATGACATTCGCAGGTAAATAAAAGAAAATTGCAAAATAATATTGTGTGAAAAGCCTGAAAACGTGTGCTCCACAAACAAATAAACAACAAATAGAAATACTGTGAGATTGTGAAAAGATAGCAGGGGCGGTAATACTATATTGTTGTTGGTTGGTTGCTTGCGTCTATTTTGTTATCGAAAGTAAACAAAAGCGCACAAATCGAATAGAAATTGGAACAAATTTTATAATAAAGTAATCGACCATTAAATAACAACAACACGTGAGTAAATGTGTGGGTGTGCGTGCGTATGTGTGTGTGTGTGGGTGCAAGAGTGTTCTAGACAGGCTTGAAAATGGAGTCGAATCAGTTTCAGTTCCTACCCTACGGTTGGTCCAACAAAATCGTTCCGAGCGTCACGTACACCCGGGTTGCAAAACCGTGGGTTGCAACCTCCGTGTAAATAATATATGTACACTCAGAGAAAAAGCTAGTTTCTCTGATGATTATTAAAGTTCAATTATTTTTTCTTTTTTCTTAATGACAACTTAGATAATGAGAATCCTTCCCTTAAATATGACCTATGTTGACTCTTTAACGTGAACATATTCACTCAACTTGGAGTCGAATAACTTTCTCTCAGTGTAGCATATGCGGAGTAGTTTGTATAATTCTTATGTGCGTGCACTGCTGAATCGGATCGGTATTAATGCTTTGGCGATTCGGCTTACGTTGCTGGTTCTGTTTGTGCCACCTTATTGAAAAGCCTCACAAATTGCATTCAAAGAGCCAAAGTCCTTTCTGCCCCAACCTCTACTTCTACCTCTATATGCCACTTAGTGCTCCTGTCAGGGGCTTGATATTATTTTATTTGGTTTCTTTTGTTTGCTGTTTCCTGGACATATTTTACAGTTCCTGGTTGTGAGCGGGCGAGCGTGCGTCCCATTGTTTGTTTTATTGTTGCCGCCCGCTTTAATTGGCCACGCAAAACTTTTCGGCTGAAGGTAAAACACCAAATGCCACGACTAGGGGGCGGAGTAGGGGCGGGACCGCGGTAGCTGTGAGCTGGGGTGCGAAGTTTCTCTCGCTGCTAGCAATTGATTAGCATTGCTAAGAGCAAGCGCCTGATAAGAAAGATTTCCAAGAAACAATTTGGAAATCAAATTAGAAAACGGTACTCGCTGAATAAGAGACCTACGAATGGGGTTTTCTTTGCAACACGAATCACAGCAGCTGTCCGAAAAGAAAGTCGAAACACGATTCTGAATAAATATCGCACGAGTTTTGTGAACCCAAAAGTCAAGTTTCTTAATATATGTTACATCTTTCTTATTAGTATAGCCCTCGCTACTATGGAATATTGAATGATCACAACTCAGATCAGATTAGTAAATGGGAACACAAAATAATTTAAATTAGTTTAGCTAACGCTACTTTTTGAAGATCATCCACATTCCAATCTCATATAGCACTTCCTGTTTAATAATCATATTTTACACATCCTAATATTTAAGTATATAAATCGTAAGTATATAAATATTCGATTTAATATGCATACTCAATTTAGTTATTTTATTTATTAAATACTTTGATGATTTCATTAAACAATTATTTACAACGGGCACAGCGCAATGTCAAATATGAAGCAGAAAATAATTGATAAGCCGATAATTTCATTTATATATAATTTATATTCCATTCTTATCTCTATCAACATACTATCTATCGCACAACTGTTTGTGTATGTAAGGCCCCAAGACATTTCACCTATCGTAATCATGCCATAGACCAAACAAAATTTTGAAAACAGAACATAAGCCGTATTCTATAAATGAATAGCAACAATAATGAATAAGTGTATTTATTTTCGAAAATTAAAGTATATATTTGGAAGCTGAATAAAATTACAAAAAAAATTGTCACAGTCCAGAGATTAGACAAGACGTAACTAAGTGCCTTATCAATTATATATATATACTTATATGTATACAATAAATATATATACAATATGATTTATGTTTTTAAGAAGTCTATAAATATATATTTAAATGAAAGTTAAAGTTAATATAACATATACAGGTAAACAAAAAGAGAAGATTAGATACCCTTGCAGGCATAGAGAGTTTCCTAAACATAAGATCTATTGCAATGCCTCTGAGTTTTGGCATATCGATAAGAAATGATGTCGTGAACCCTCTACAATTTATTTTTATTCGTTTTAACATTTATTAATTAATTAATTTTCCCATAAATCCACAATATTATGTACATACTTATATCACGTATTTATTCACAAATTGGTTTTAGGGTCGTTTTTTTTTTTTTTTTTTTTTTGGTATCGGTTTTTGATCACGCGGCCATCTCTAGGTAAATAATAAACAAGGCAAATTGTTTACCAAAATATTTCATTTTTATAACTAAATTGGATTAGTTGATAGCAGGCATGTGTGAGTGTTTGTCTGTCTATCTGTGTGTGTGCGTGTGTGGAGGTTTAAAGATAACGTTTAGTTACAAGTTGCCTGCCTTTTATGACAAAATCAAGGCATATTCGTGACCGACAAATTGCCAGAATAAATTGTTTTTCTTTAATCATTTTTCCTCTTTTTTTTAATTCTTGCTTTCGTAATTTTTCATTATCAGCAAAAATCAATCACAAACGAAAGCATTGAGAATACAGAGAGAGAGGGCATTGAACAGCTTTTGATTGATTTTAATTTTGTATACAAATAATATAGTATATACAGACGCATATATGGAGGTCTCTTTATGGCTTGCTGGTGCAGCTAACAGCATTGATAAGGCATTTCGATTGTTAGATTGGATTTTCATCGTTTGCTGTTTATTGTGAGTCAATAAGCTGGCTGAAATCTATGATAGCTCTTAGCTGTTTGGGCAGATTTCACAATTTCCATAAAACCCGTTAACGGCCATGTCCGAAACAATTAAGTTTCATTACGGCTCGCCTACTTTAATTACTATCACAATTAAAACATTTGCTCGCTAATCAGCGATAATTAAATATTGCGTATGCTGCGCACGTATAAACGTTGCAATAAATACAGCTACTTAATTTGTAAAAAAAAAATCGCTCAATGTGGAGCACAATGAAAGAGACTGCGAGAGAGAGAGAGAACGAGCACTAGGTTCTAGCACAAGAGTTCTAAAATTGAAGAAAATACGGTCAGACTCAATCAGAGATTTGCAATTGAGCAAAGAATCAGAGTAATTGCAATAGAGGCAGGCTCACTAACGGTACTTTCAAATCATATTGAGTGTGATCGCACTTAGAGTAAGTTTTAACAAACATAAGGAGTAAGGAGTGGTTTTTTAAAGATGTCTTACAGTTACTTAATAACTTAATAATTGACTTCAAACTCAGGCACATTTTCCGTTAAACAACATTTTATAAAATATTGTAAGCGGCGCCTAGCAACAAATATAACAATTTATTACTTAAGGAAATTGTTGCAATTCATTGTCTAATAAAACGTACATTGACTTTGCTGAGGCAAATAATGTAAATGTTTGGTTTTTACCAAATTTTTTCCTATTACACATGCAACACACACACACACACATACTTGGTTACTGCCAAATAGTGCTGCATTAAAGATCAGCCCCTTTCACTTTACAACTTCAATGATGGCTGCCTTGGCAATAGCCATAAGTGTAAAGTTGTTGAGTGTACTGAAAATGCAAATGAGTTTGGAACGTGTAATGGCACGTCTCTCAAATGGACTTATTTCAATTATATATGTTGTAAGTATATTTAGAGTATATAGGTAGATCTGTGTGCAGTATGCGACTAATCATAAATAATGAAAATAATTACGAGCCAAATTGTATAACAAATCAAACGCGCGACTTAAGGTCAAACACTTTTTCATGCAACACCTTGAGCTGCGGCCACACACGCACACACACACATACACACACCGTGGGTCCAAATCATTTTAGCAATGCGGGTTTCAAAAAGCGAGGCCAGGGGGTCTCCGTTTACCCACTTACTCACTTACTCACTCACTCTCTCCCTCTCTCTCTTTCTCGAGGGAAACCGGTTATAGCCATGCCTGACGTCGAGCCCACCGCATTATTGGTAATGAGTATGAATAATTGTTGCCGCAACCAAAGCCCGATCTCAGCCATAACATTATATACATACATATTTGTATATATTTAAATATATAGAGGGGGTGCCGTGTTGCTCAAAAAAAATAAACGAAATGCAGCTAGTGGGAACTAAGGCCAAGTCGTAATCACATACGCATTCACAGTACAGTAGAGCCTGCTTAACCCAAGCACTGACTAAGCCGGGCAATTAGATATTGTTGAAAATTTGAAATAATTGATCTTTATTAACATGTAATGTGCTTAAACGTGCATAAGTCCCATTAAATTTTGTTTGTTTTAGCCAAAAATTGATCGTAATTATATGAATACGCACTAGGCAGGCTCTACTATAGTTTTAATTGACCGGAAAGTAACGCTGAGTTGACTCCATTTGCTTTCCAAGTTCTTTTGGGGGCTGTTATGCACAGTGGCACAAGCAAAGCTCAGCTTAAGCTATGCGTGTTTATGGCACACATTTGCTTAGAGAGAGAGAGAGAGGGAGAGAGGGGGGAAGTAGGGAGAGAGGGAAAGAGCAAGAGTAGTGGGTTAGGGTGGCAGAAGTTGAACGCCTCGGCACGCGATGAGGCTTTATTGTTAAGAATAACAAAAAGGCAACAAAAAAATCAGGTGAAACACACAAGCAATAATGGAAGAAAGAATTCAAGTGTGCTCGCTTAGGAATACCCTGTACTCTAAATATACTCACATATGTATATAAAAGCATTTTAAATCTTTTCTTTCATTTTGATTATAATATAATGAATAACATATTTAAATGTGAGCTTAAAATATATTTTAAAAATTATATTTAGTGTAAAATTATGGAAGTAAAAAGGGAAACATTTGGTAAGCTATTTAATTTAAAATATTTTGTAGTAATATATCTTTAATATAACAATATTTATTCTGCTCTCCAAAGAGAATTTATCATTTATATTAAATAAAACCCTATTATAAACATTTCTAAAGGGTATCAAAAACCCATAAATTTGACTTAAATTTGTAAACAAAAGGAAGCATAATTATAATATTATTTTATTATTATTTATAATATTATAATTAATGGCAAATATTTAGAAGAAAGAAAATAATAAACAAAAGCGAAAAACTATTTAACATTTGTGCAAGGGTCTACATAATAAAATCCTTGTTCTTAGTTTAAGCAGTTAATGTAGCCTTTTATAACGGTAGTTATTTTGAGCTGATCTAACCTTAATTACATTGCAAGTCGCAATTATAAATTATGAATATGATATCACTGAGATATCACACACTTCATTCAATTAACAGCCACAAAGTCAACATCATTATCTACTTTAAGTGCAAGACTGGCACCAAACTAATGAAATGAAAGAGATGTTAATTGAATTTAAGAGCGCACACACAACAAACGGCAAATGCAAAAGCGAAATACGAACAACAACAATAATAGCCACAACAAATAAAATGAATGCTGACTGGCTGGCAGAAATCCAAGAAAGAAAAAGGCACGTCAAAGGCAGTCAGTCAAATCCCTCATCCAGTCGCACATACATATACATATGTGTTCTTTGGTTCGTGCCGAGTCAGTCACAATGTGCGGCATATAAATCACATTAAAAATTAAACAGAGCAAAGAGAGTGAGAGAGCGGGCGACAGCACCAACAACAACATAAAGTTTTAGCCAAAGTATCAAAATGCAGCGCAGGCACAAATCCACTCACACACACACAGAGAGACTTGCACACACATTCATAAACACTACATGACAGGCAAAATTCTCTTAAAGCAAAGCTTTTAAAACAGTGCCGCAGCTTAAAGTGAGAGACTTTGAAAACTAATAATTCGATTTTGCTTCCATTTCATTCTACATACATTCCAGTGCAATTGCATTCGCTTTAAGCTCAGCTTCGAGCATTGAACGCATATTAAGAGAGCTGCATTTATAGCAGCGCCTGCCTTAAGCGCCAATTCAAGAGCGATTGATCGCACTATAAAGAAGATTATAGCAATCAATTATAGCTAGATTCTGCACACTCAACTTCACTGAGCATTTATTATGGTTACTAACTGTTATTATGCTAATTGGCCCACCCTTGAGCATTGTCTAACATATAAATAGATAAATAGAGAGCCTTTTACGGCTTTTGTACTTACATTGAGCATCCAAACGATCATCTCCTCGCGCACAGTGTCCATGCTGCTATGCGCACCGCTGAGCGCATATTCCACGGGATTATCACTTTTGCGCTGTTGTTGCTGTTGTGTTGCTTCTGTGATTGCTGTTGTTGTTGTTCTGCGTCGGCGTTGAGTTCTTGTTGTCTGCTGTCTGACTGCCGCCTCATCGCTGGCCTCGAACAGGCTGAGCAGCTCCATGTCGCCTTTGCAGCAACAGCGACAAACGCGCGGCATTTCGAGCAGCTCAGCTACGCCGGCGTCGTCAGCGTTGCTGGCGTCAAATTTGTTAAGTCCGTTATCTTCACCGCGCACATCCTTTGCTGCATACATTTGGTCAGCTGTGCCCATTTGGCTGCTGCTGCTGTTGCTGTTGCTACGTCGTCGTTTGCTGGCATTCATTTTGTTTGATTTGTTGTTATTGTTGTTTTGGTTCTTTCACTTTTGCGTTATCTGCGCTGCTTTATAAATTTATTTATTTTTTTTTTTTTTCAACTTTTTTTTCCTTTTTCACTCTCTTTCACACGCACGCTTCACATTTACATTGAATAGCATGCGCTCTCTTTCTAATTCACACTCACGATCGCTGCCTTTCTTTGCTGCTGATCTGCTGGCGCAACGCGCTTTCGTTTTGACCACGACAGAAAATACCTAAAGCAGTTCGAGGGGGCAAAGATAAACAGACACTCATATATACTATGTACTATGTATGTGTGTGCGTGCATGTGTGAGAGAGCTCTGGGACAAGTTTTGGTTAGTAGGCCAACGGCCGCCGCAAGATTTGGGCCTTAGCGCGATCTCTTTTCTTCTTTTTTTATAGGCTTATTTTGTAAGAGAAAACATCGAGTACCGTTCGTTTCTAGGACGGGCGCCCTTGCTGGCGTTCTAATTATAGCAAATTTCTCGCTCTCTTTATGGCAGCTTCGCGTGCGTACACAAAGCTCAAAAATATTCCAATTGGACAAACGGATAAACAAGAACAACAGCCAACGGCTAGGCCCAAATGCCTACGGTAAATAGAACGTTTTATGCAATTATAGCAAATGCATGCCCCAAACCGTGTGGCCAATTAAAATTTGAATAAACGGGCAAACGGACAATTACAAATACGAATGAGCGAAGTATTCAATTGAAATAAAAATAAAATTAATAAAAAAAAAAACATCAACTGACACACACACACACAAACATACAACTGTTAAAGCTCAGGAGGCAACTGAATTTTGATTTCTTTCTGACGGCACACGAGATTTATTTAATTTCTTATTATTCAACTAACTGAACGACACGAACTGCGCCCGATGCGTGCTGCTTTCAAACTGAGAACAGTCCAAGCAGATCCCAACTCAAATGCTGCACGTTCAAATTAAAACTTACGCTCTCGTGCGCTCCCTTACGCTCTCTCAAAGTGAGAGAGTGCGCGCATGTATTGCATGTGTGTGTGTGTGTGCCTGCATGCAGAGCCCGCACTGACTGGGAGAGAGAGAGAGAGAGAGAGAGAGAGAGAGAGCAAGTGACCTGCACGTTGCGCTATAAATTTCACTTTAAATGCCGATTTCAAGCTGGATTCATTGAAAAATAACTGCAAATCACGCAAAAAAGTGGCAACATGCCAAGCTTAATAGGCTCTTTAAATTGCAGTTGATTAATATATATATATATATTTTTTTTTGTTTTTGGTGCCTCTCCAACAGCTATTACCGTACGTGATTAGCGCTCTGTTTTTGTTTTGCTCCGCTTTGCTATCGAAATTCGTGGTCTCTCGTTTATCTCAAGTGCTTTGCTTGTCTGTACGCAGCACACAAAAAAATGGGAGGGGGGTTCGATGAAAACATCGAGAAGAACTTAATAACATACAGGTTTCCGCGCGTCTAGTACACAATACACAATAATAATACTCAATCTGCTTATATACATTTTCCGTGATTTACTTACACTTCGTTAAAAACAACCAAATAAAAAAAAAAACAGTTACCGACGCCACCGCCTCAGCGGCGGCGTTTACAGTTTCGCTCCGATGCAGCTATAACTGCTATTAGTTGCCGTTCACTGGGCGCACAAATTAAAAGAATTGATTAAATCAACAACAGTTATATTCTTTTTCTTCAGTTTTTGTATAATTTAAATTGTTAAATTTATAGCGGCGCACGAAAAACTAATAGGATTTCGCTGCTGGTGTGACCGAACTCGAGGTAGTTAAAAAAAACCATATGGTGTGAAGAAAATACCGAAACATGCAACAAATTAACATGTGTTGAAAACTTGGCGTTGCCAACTACATAAAATACGTATAAGATACTTGTTTACAGTATTCGATATATTAACTATCGTTTCAAGCTGAATACATTTCACAATAAAATAATTTAACAATAAAATAAATTAAAACACGTTTGTCTAATTGTGATAAAATGTAAGAGAACTTTTTTGTATAAATTTTGTTTTGTAGAATATGTATTTTACTAGTGATTATAATAAATCGATTAATTGGGTACTGCGTAACTATCGATAGTCTCTCAGCCAGCTGCTCGAACGTTTTAGCTTGTTGAAAATTGATAAACGGGAAAATGTCGCAGCAAAAAGCGAAAGTAATCAATCAAAAGGAATATTTGAAGAAATACTTATCCGGTGACAAGGAAAAGAAGAAGAAGAAAAAGGAAAAGAAACATAAAAAGTCGGCACAAACTAAAGTAAAAATCATCGACGACGATGCCTACGATACAAATAACGGGGAAATTGATGAGGATTTATTGTTGGGCGGCGAAGACGCACCACAAATTGTGGGAGAATACATCGAGGAGAATCCCGATGCCATGCGCAGCAAATGGCGCAACATTGCAGTTAAGGATGAGCCCAAGACAGAAGCCGAGGAGAACAGCATCAAACAGGAGCCCGCAGATGACACTGAGCAGGCGGAATTGTGGGGTCGTAAGGCGTCAACAACGAAAATCAAACAGGAGCCGGAGCTTCCGATAAAAATCAAGCTGGAGAAGCGCAGCAGCAGCCGCGAGCTGAGCCCGAGAGCTGCCGATCAAAGCTTAGCGAGGCGCAGCCCGCTCAGAAAGCATCTTGACTCTGATCAGAGCCCAGGCAGACGTCGACCGGAGACGGCGGAATCGCCAAACAGAAGGAGAAGGCACAGCGATGATCAAAAGCCGCCCAATCGAGGGCGTAATGTGGATCAATCGCCACCCAGGAGGAGAAGAGATTATGATCAAAGCCCGCCCAGGAGGAGAAAGGATGATGATCAAAGCCCACCCAGGAGGAGAAGAGATGATGTTGATCAAAGCCCGCCCAGGAGGAGAAGAGATGATGTTGATCAAAGCCCGCCCAGGAGGAGAAGAGATGATGTTGATCAAAGCCCGCCCAGGAGGAGAAGAGATAATCAGAGTCCACTCCGGAGAAGAAGAGATGATGATGATAAGACCCCACCCAGGAGACGTTTCAATGCAGACCAATCGCCAGCTCGAAGGAGAAACGACGCAGATCAAAGCCCGCCCAGAAGACGTCAAGAAGACTTGAAGCAACCAAAAAAGAGACGAGATTCGGATCAATCGCCGCCCAGAAAAAGAAGAAACTCTGATCAAAGTCCACCCAGGCGACGTCGGTCGGGCAGCAGAGATCGCAGACAAGCGTCGCCAGTCAGAATCAAGAAGGAGGAACGCAAAAGTCGCTGGACCAAGGAGGAATCCACTCGAACGCCATCACCGCCGCCAACGCACAAGCCGAAAGCCCAAACTCAGATGAGAACGCTGGATGGCAAAAAGGCGGGTCTGCAGGACGCTCAATCCTTGAAGACCGAAACGGATGAGCGAAGGCGCGAGGAGCGACGCATGTTCGACCAAATGTCCAGCGAGGTGTCTGGCCGGGATGCGGAGGTGCAGATGCGCAGTACGGGTCGACGTGGACGCCGTGCGCGCGATGCGGCCGCTGAGGATCCAGCGGAGCGCCAGCGCAAGGAGGAGCATGAGCTGAAGAAAAAGCAGCTGTATGATCGCTGGGGCAAGGGCCTTAAGCAGCTGGAGGAGCAACAGGCGAGGCATGCGGAAATGGCGCACGAGGCGTCAAAGCCCGTGGCTCGCTATGCCAACGACGAGGATTTGGAGCGACATCTGCGGGAGCAGGAGCATGCGGATGATCCCATGCTAGAGTACATGCGGCAGAAGCGCAAGAAACGCGAACAGCATTCCGATAAACCTGTCTTGCCCGTCTACGTGGGTAGTTATCCGGAGAATCGGTATGGCATACGGCCGGGTTATCGCTGGGATGGTGTCGATCGGTCGAATGGGTACGAGCAACGCTGGTTCGACAAACAGAACGAGCGGCGAGCGGCGCAGGATGAAGCGTACAAGTACAGCGTCGAGGATATGTAAAACATTCTTGCATTTAGTAAACAAATAAATATTGGTGTAAACAAAATTATTTGTTATCGAAAACTTATCATATTTTTAAAATGTGCGCCCATTTGCATTATTTTGCGGCGCTGTATTGCAAACTATTTCCGCATGAAATTTTGTTGGCCAACGCTAAAGTAGCTACAATAAAATTATTGAGCCAATAGCGTTGTTAATTTATGTAATTAAAAGAAAACAATAAGTCGATAACATTACATGTTTAAAAAGTGGCGCTTTTTTGCGCTGCTTTACAACACTACTTGCACTGTGCGCGCGCGCCCATATGCAACCCTGTGTGTAGAATATCAAAGCAAAAGCGAATGGAAAAAATAGTTAAACAGTCTTCAGCTACACCTGCGTGCTGCATTGTGGGTTGTCCTAAAAATTCTTGGAAAAGCAAAACGAAAACTAAATTTGTGTGTATTTCGTGCAAAAGTGCAAGAATTCTACAAACGGCAGCTGGGTAAGCACTCTGTTTATTAGCATAATAATAAATATATTGTATGTATATTATTATTGTCTACATATATTAGATATGTAAAATGCTTTGTGTTTGGGTACAAAGAACAAAGCGTAACGTAATTTAGTGTCAAAACAATAGTGTGTGCGTCTGTGTGGCTGTGTGCCCCGCCCCCGCTAATTAGCATAAAACGAAAAGCTAAAAGCAATCACAACAAAATAGACTGCTCGGCAAACGTGTTGTTGCTTGCATTTTTTTTTATTATTTTTATTTTACACAAGCGACTGGGTTGCATTGTGTTATGCTGTATGTGTGTGTGTGTTGGCTTCTGCTGCTTCAATTGCAACCTTCACCATGGCAACCAGTCGGTCAGTCAGCCGTTGTAAACCTGTTATTTGTTGTTGCTCTAGCTGTTGTTTATTGTGATTTGCTGTTGTTGTTGTTGCTTGCTTGCTTGCTACACATTTTTATGGTCGCGCAAATTGGCGCGAAAACTTTGCCAGCTGCAAAATGTGTGCCAAACGGTGCAGCTTGCATGCTGCATGCCACACTTAAGCATGCAGATGCATGTCGTATGCTCGCTCTATCTCTCTCACTCTCTGCTGTTCGCTGTCTTACCCTCTGCTTGACACACTTCCGCACATGGCATTCATTCATGGCACAGGGCTCACCCTCCTACAACTTAATGACTGTGTGCGTGCGAGCGAGATGCAAATATTTTGTAACCATTTGCATATTCTTGATCTTCGCCTTGTGCAGTAAAGAGAGCGAATTAACGAGCATTGACTCTCTGAGCGACGTATCCGCTAGACTCTAGTTAATTGCTCTTTGTTGTTGACGGGCTAATAAAGAGAAAGAACCGAAATTACGCTCATTAGCTTTAGGATATTAGCCTAAGCTGTGGAGCTGCACTCTAATGAGTTAAGACAAAAGGTATATAACGAGGTTTTTCTTATTTCAGCTATTTAAATATTTAATTTAACTTAATTTTATTTGAATTTTCAATTACATTTGAAGACTTACGAAAGCTCCATTTAGTCTTAGACAAAACTAAAAGTTCTTAAGCATTTATTAATCATAGTAATATTTACTTATAAAAAAAAATAATAAATATATTTGCATGAATATGATATCTTTAATATCTTATCTTTCATAAAAGATTTCTCTGTATATTTGTCGAGTTTTTGTTGTTTCTTCGTTATATCTCAGATGCTGACATCTTATCTGGCGAAGAAATCCCCGAAGATATTCACTAATCAAATAATGGGGATAAATAAAAGGTGTTTGCCTCTATTTGCTTTCTTACATCCTGATATGAAGCTTTTAACTGTACACACATTTATCTTCTCCAATGATCGCCATTTTGCAAAAGCTTCGATCCAAAAAGCTCGCTGCTGTTGCTGTTGTTGCCTCCACAACGCAGGGCCAAACATCCCCCAGCATCCAAGTCTGTATGTGTGTGTGTGTGTGTGTAATTGTGATTTACTCATTCATGTTATGGTTCGCTAACTTGTGCACCCTTGCCTCCCCTCAGTAGTGAAGCTTAACCTGAAGCACAACCCTTGTCCTTCGATACTTCGACTTCAATGTCTTCTTGCCTTCACGTTTTTAGGGTGCTTCCAAGGACCCAGTGACATTGTAATGGCTTAGAAATTTACACGCATCTCACGCTGAGCCGTATGCGTGTGCGTGTGAGTGTAAGTGTGCAGCCCTTACATGACTGTTTGCCTTGAGGGGTTGATTTGCTTTTGGCAATGAGTGTAAATATGCTGTGCTGCCTTCCATTCAAGACGGTCTGGTCTGGGTTTTTTAAAGCGTTTTTTAATTCCTTTACATGCCTGCAAGTACAGCAAGTTATTCAAGCGCCTTTTGTTCCACGTAGTTTTCTGAATAGAATTTTCGTTTCGTTTACCACGTGCTTCCAAATGACGCATACGAGGGGTTGATCGTGAGGGAATTCAATTGGATGTGAAGTTACGTACGCAAAATCTTCCAGTTATTCCAATAAGCTTTGGTTACCAAGCGAGGAAATATTTCCTTAGCAATAAATCTCTTTTAGCTCTAAACTCTCTATTTTTATAGGTTTTATATTGAAATTTAGTTCTTGAATTGGTATTTAGAAATAACTCCCCTATCTGTATAGCTTAATTTAGTTATAGAATCCTCCCTGCTAGGTTTAGCTAACATTTGGAAAACAATAGAGTTTTCCTAATTTCCATTGGCTGCCCATCTGGCTGAGAACAATGGCATTAGGTAAAAGCGCCCCTGGTGCCAAACTACTTTCATGTGGTTCCTTTTTCTAATTTAAGAAAAACATAAGGTATTTCTTCTTCTTGTTTTTCGGAACCAGTTCTGCTAATTTGTGCACACGTGCAAAACTCAACGCATGTAACTGGACGAAAACAAAAGATCCTGCAAACAAAAGGATCCAGCTGGAACCGGTTGCCCGGGGGCAGGAAGTGTTAGGTTCAAAATGCCGCCAGTCACTGACACTGCAAATTAATGTTAATTTTTGGGTAGTAATTGATCAAAAAATCTATATATATACATATGGAAAAACTTTCTTTTTGTTATGTAAGAGGAGTTTCTACTTCATTTATCTTTAACGTAATTTGAAGCTTGTTAGAGGTTTTGAAAGAGAGTTGAGAGAGCTGAGTTCAAGTGGATACTGGATGACTGGCCAGAAATGTTAAGCTGTGTTAAAGTTCAAATTGGTTAAAGTTCAGCTGGAACTAGTTTCAGAGTCCAAAGAGCATAAGCTTTATAAAACTTGTGTTTAGATATGGGTGGAGTTTCTGATTTTTAAATAGGGTTATAAATTGTAAGATTTTAAACTTTATTCTCTGATTTGTAGATAAGTTTCATATAACTAAATTTCAGCTTTAAAACTAGTTAGAAGGAGAATAAACAGATATAATAGAATTAGTTTCGATGACTAGTTTTCTATCTATTCGAAAATCTAAAATCCAATGAGCGACAATTTCTAGATAATACTTGAGTTCTTTAGGAATCTCTTTAAAATATTATTTTTATTAACTAATGTTGTAACTTTTTAAACTTACTAAAGTGATTGAGTCAAATGTAAATATTTCGAAACTCTTCGATTTCCATTGACTCTTTAACAATGGGAGGGTTACGAATTGTTCGCTGTGTTTATTTCTTTTAATCGAAATTATGTATGCACCGTAAAATCGATTGAGAAACCTCTTTCAATTCAATTGAAAACAGTTTATAAATCATCGACGTCATTTGCAACTCTTGAGCATGGAGGAAAATGACTTAAGGAACTCTCAACTGTGGGTTTGCCGCATCCAATTCTCGTCTGGGTCGGCCTCCTGTAAGCCACCCTTAGGGGTTTTTCCTACTGGCAAATCCATTTCAATTATTATGAAAATTTGTTATTTACATTTCTATTGAAATGAATTGCTCAGGGAGGGAGTCTTTTTAGGGAAAAGCGCACCTAAATCCTGAACACATATTCACTCAAATCGCTTGAACGTGAAAAATTGGAAAAACATAAAAGTAACATAAAACTAAAGCCGAAATAGGGTTGACTCAACTTTTGATTGTCTTTGCTATTGTGTCGGAAACTTGGGAGATCCTCCTCAGCTAGATTTGGGTTTCCTCTTGCCTCTCTGTCTCGCTGACAGTGGGACAAAAGTTAATGTTTTTATATGTGCAGCGCTTTTGTTCGGCCAAACTGGAATTCGAACTCGAATTGGCATAAAGCATTCGAGGTACAATCATAATAATAATCCCAGTACCTAAAGATGCCTCGCCCCGAACGTATCTAGGGCAACGGGTTGTCTTGTTAACCATTGTTCGCAACAACTTCTGCTCAGTGAGACTTAAACGCTGGAGAACTATTGTCCTTCAGCACACACACACTCACACAGTTCAATTGTCGGCGAGGGGTAGAAAGCTAGCAAGAAGATGCTCCATTAATTTCTAGGAATCCAATTTAATGTCCAGTCATGTGATATCATGTGAATTGAGAGGTCTCCCTAGCCACTTATGACATAATATTGATTAGGTAAGACTTTATTAGATTTCTGAAATCGAATCAAATGTCTTTGGTGTTAGCACAGTGCTGTCATCTGCACGTAATATAGTAATTTAGCTGAGCTGCAACAGTGACCTAAAGTAGAGCTTCCTGTATGTACTTTATAATGTATGTTTAGCGAAATTTTAATAAAGGGCTGATAGTACTTAGTAACCAATAATCAGATAAAACTTTTCAGAAGGATTGAGATTTGCCGAACCCGAATTTAGAGAGGATTCCAATTCCTGATACGAAAAGCTTACTATATACGATGGAAAAGTTTAGTTAAGAATAGTATAAAGATAGAATTACATATTTTTATATAAAATCAGATCAGTAAATACAGATCAGTTAAATCAGCTTTGCAATGTCTCAAAAGTATAGGACATAGATATAATTTATATTATTAATTAATTAATTAATCCATCAGAGATTACAAGTTTGTCGTCTTATTCATTGCCCATCCTGTCTATGTCTTACTCCCGCTTCGTAAGTAACCCTCTATTCCTCTATGTCGTCTTCACTCAACCAAGAAGTAAGCACTAACAGAAATGGCAAGTTTTACTGTACTTTGGTATGGTCTATGGGTTGCTGCTATACTACTCCAGTAAACGTGAGTAATAAATGCTGCAGTTATGAAAGAAAAGGAGTCCGGTTGTCAAGCACACGCGATTACTCACTCGCTCACACTCAGTGAACTTTACGCCAGGAACTTTATCCGCCGGCGCTTTCCACCCCGCGACGTTTGCTGGCGAAACACGTTGGTTAAATCGACTCAAAACAGAAGAATCAAATAAAAATCATTGCATTCGGGTACTTCTGACTTCAGAATACTCGTCCACAATCAAAAAACAGTAAAATATGTAAATAATCTAGTTTACCCTGCTTTCGATTAATGCCACCATTTGTATATCTTTAAATATTTATGGCTATTACTTTAAATCTGTAGAGGCTAAAGTCTTCATCGATTTGCCACGGGGATTATATGAATTGTTGAACTATCTGTATGTTATGTTTAAGTTTGGTGATTTATCTCTAAAACTGTGAAAGAAATATTTTAATGTACTCCTGAGTTTTTATCTGTGGATGGTCTATACGATATATATACAAAACTTCAAGTTTTTCGCCTTTGCAGATCCAGACAAAACTTATATACCCGCTTTACTTCGCGAACGTGTATAAAAGGGCCAAAGATTTGGCAATGCCATTGAAGGATACTAGTAGGCAAGCATTCAACAGCCTTTTTGGGGTTAGTTTGTGTTCCTCGAGATTTTCCCTTTGTTGGCATACCCTGACTAAAAAGGTATTTCAATTATGTAACTTACTTTGTAACGGTCAAAAAGAGTTTCCTGACAAGATAATATATAATAAATTTTTTTTATATATAATAAATTTTTGCATATAAGTCTTTGTATAAATACTTCTGTCGGTGTGGATATATCCCGATGTTTTCTTTGTAGAAGAATAGAAAGTCTGTTTATTGACTAAACTATTTTGATTTTTTACATTTCCTAGTAAAGATCAGTTTGTTTCTTTTGCTATATCTCAATAAAACTTTTTGATTCCTAATCTTAAGATTTTGTACATTATTGTATATATCTCATATGTTAGCAAGGATATATATAACGTATATATAATATATATTTTATTTATAATAAAGTTAATCTGTATCTAACGGCATTTAACTTTCGTTATCTTGGCCAGAGCCTTTCAAGTTTTCTTCTATTATCTTCGCGTCGTTTGCCAGGATACACATATTATAGAAATTTTCTTCTGCTCTTCGCTAGCTGGTGGTGGTGATGGTGGTGTTCCTGCTGCTGCTGCTATTGCTGTTGGCTGTGGTGGTGGTGGCTGTGTGTTCCAATCCGCCCCGCCACCGCCAACAAATCCAACAGGAGAGTCGCATCCAGTGATTCTCTCTCTCCCTCTAGTTGTGTGTCTCTCTCTATTTAGGTTTTTGGGCATTCCATCGGTACACACTGACACAGTTATCGAGTGCAATTCGGACAGGTCGGTTGTGTCTACTCCCGGTTCGCGTCGCGTATATTTCGTAAATCGTATTTCGTCTTTCATATTCCGGGTTTCGCTCTTTAATCCTTGTATTGTTGTTTGTTAAATACTTTAGATAGTTATTTCGTTCATCCTAGAAATCTGTAGATCTTAACTCATTCGCTTGACTCATTCTTGTGTCTATATTACGCTTCGTTTGTTTTGTGAAATCTTTTGTTATATTTATTTTCGGGTAAGTTAAAGCGTGTAATTCCTTGATCTCTGGACCTTAACAGTCTAAGTGCTGTTCATTAATTACTTGTCAGATCGTGAACTTGTCTATATATATATTTACATATATATGTATATAGACATAGACCGCTCCTCTGTGCTTTGTTGCAAGTGCAGACACACAGTGCGAGATACATTTTATATCTTTTATATGCACATGCAGTTGCTCTTTGTGTCTCGCCTTGGATTTGTTAT
Source organism: Drosophila nigricruria (assembly GCA_037075265.1). Classification (NCBI taxonomy): domain Eukaryota; kingdom Metazoa; phylum Arthropoda; class Insecta; order Diptera; family Drosophilidae; genus Drosophila; species Drosophila nigricruria. The sequence continues at coordinate 19,927,853 of JBAMCI010000035.1, forward strand.
ATTTCAACAACTTCCGCATTGTCAAACATATAGAAAACATATAGACGACGACCGCTGCTTCTGCTACTAAAGTCAGCAAGTCGGCAAGTCGTCTGCAATCAATGAACCGAGACCCGCACAAGTTTTTCAGTACAAATATCGCAATTGAATACATATATATGTACATTATATTGCTATAAAGCACGCTAAAATCCAAGATACGACTCTCATATACCCGTACCATCATAGATAGATATATACAAAGCTTAACAACATCATTTGTTTATTAAAGGCTTGATATCAAATATTTAAAAAATCAATATGCCAAAAAAATTGTTAAAGACTCAAAAAGTATAAATTATTTATAGAAATCTATTTAATATATGTATATACAGAAATCGACGCTCGTTTTTTGTATATTGTATCAAGTCAGTTTTCACTCGTTGCTCTCAAGTCTTATATACCCTTTTCCAAACGCCTTTAGTACGGGTATGCGTAAATGAATTTTATTCTTTTTTGCAGTTTCCAGAGGCTCTAACATATTATTTTATATTTTACATATTTCACTCATACATTCTATATAATATATATTTCTTTGTTGTTCATTTTTCTTCCTCTTATATATAGTTACGTGTTCTTCTTAGGAAATTACTTGAATATGATATTTTTCTGGTAGCTGGCTACTGAAAAAGGTGAGTGTTTATCATGTAAGAAAGCCTATAGATTATAATAATAAAAATAAGATTTTTGTTGTGATTTCTTAATGCCACTTGAATTGTTGATATAAGCTCTTTTTTTTTGTGAGTCGCTGATACTCTTATCTGAACGTATGCTTATCTTAAAAACAATTAGAATTGAATAACGAAAATAACTTTTGAGAATATTATTGTTCTATAAATTATGTACAAAAATGAAATTAGATAATAAATTGAATTCTATACAGAAGTTGAAAGAATAAAATAATGATTGATAAGCAAGTCAGTCTATATATGTAAATATTGTAATTTTGTTAAAGCACCTCTCTCTTCGCTTCTCAACACCATATTACTAATGTTATTTTCCCACATATTTGCCGTTCTCGATAATTATAGCTATGCCATAGACTGTTGCCAAAAAAAAATCTCTCATATAATATAATTAAATTTCCTTGAATGATTCAAATTGGACTTTATGTAGCAGCTAAAATTATATGTCGTGACGTACTCTAAGCGATAATATATCTAATGTATAACTGTCTCAGCCAATGCTTGTGTAGCAAAAGTAACTGTGTAGATAAAGCAACTGCCCCTAAGCAAAAACAAAAATAAAAACGAAAATATAAGGAAAAAAAACTGTGTAGCTTCAATTGGCCCTGAACTTGACTTGAGCACCGTGGAAAAGTCAATGGCTCTACGTTTTGGCCTATACGTCTATACTATATAGTAAAATGCTTAGTTGCTCAAATTGTTTTTTGTGTTGTTTTGTGTTATTTTTTATCGGAGATACATAATTTGTGCGCGGCTGAAAAGGGGCCAATGAACGTTAAGCGCACGAATCAGCACAAAAAGCAAAATAGCCAAAATGGAAATAAAAATAATAATATAATCGGAATATTGTTTATTTGTGGAAATTGCTGAGTGGCTTCAATCACATGCAAAGTGAATGTCAGTTCGACTAAAAGTTTTATAAAAAAAAACCTTTAACTTCCCATTGAAAACGAATGAAATTTTCTATTTTTTAAGTAAAACTTGAAAAATTGTTTCTATAGTTGTATACTTAAGTTTTTGTCTAATATAAATTCAAAATTTTGTTTATCAAGCGCGGACTTTGATCTCGCACTGGTCTAACGACTTTTAAAATCTGACTTAGTATGCGTATAGCTAATCATAAAGAATTAGCACTTCCTTATTGATAACAACGCTGCGTGCCTTTCTTTGCACTTCTCAAAAATTCAAGTCACATATTTGTTAATTATTTTTACTGGAATATAAGCTCCTTAACAATTTTTCCAAAAAAATCCAAACTCTTTCATGTAGTGGGTCGAAGTATTGGTTATGAAAACTGTCATTGCTGCTTCGCACCCTCTTAAGTAGCCCACCCACAAGGAGTGCCAACCCCTACGCCCTACTGTTCGCTTCTTGTTGTTGCGATTTTCATTTAATAAACATAAACAAATCGATACGCGTCACAACAACGCCAACAATGTCTGCATTATAGTATAGGGTCGGCCTATAGATACACATGTATATGGCTATAATATAATAATATGTACACATTTGCCGGCTGCTGTTCAGCCCCCGCCCCCATATTGGGGGTTGTTGTGAATATTTTTTTTTTCATTTTTGCTGCCATGTTGAAAATTACGACGCAGAATGTCATATGAAATCCTTAAACAAGCTCTGGACAGTCGCACACTCTCTTCTCGTCACTTTCTCTCTCTCTCCCTCTGGTGATTTCTCTCTTTTACTGACATGCGCTCGCATAATGAAAGCCCACGGTCTGTACAAAATCCCCCAGTGGTAAACGCAACGCCCACTCGCTTTCTCCCCATGTCCTTGATAACTTTGGCGAGAATTCGGTTGGATTTTTTGTTGTGCTTCTGCACATTCATAACAAAAACAAGTTGGAAAATTTTCAGCTGCTCACACCGACAATTTCAATATACTTTATATGAAAATATAATAATAAATGAAATTACTTCCAAATATTTGTAAAATTCTCAATAATTTAATATTTAAAATATATAATACTTTGAGCCAAAGTGCTCCGAATTTGAATACCAACTGTATAAAGTTACTTAACACTTTAAAACTGATTACTCAACGCACTTTCGCAAATTTTGCCTTTGTAAATTCTCTTATATTACATTTTCCTGGAAACTACTAAAAATGGTATCTTCTAAATCCTTTATCCTTATATTTAAAGAGTCCGTTTGTCAACTTAGTTAACTTGGTTTCTGGACTTAAGCAAAGTTTTTCAAACTGATTAGTCAACACCCACGGACGTTTCACACAGTCGCTACATGTCCAACTGGCGTTGCCAGACTTCTAAAATGAACGTGATAGCTTTTTGTTAATTAAAACATATTTATGCTGGGGCTTGTCAAATGCTTTGCATTTAATTAAAAAGAACGCGCGCGCGGTAGCATAACGAATACACAAGTAGCCGGGCCGTAAAGCAAACGCCCAACTTTTGGTGTCGGTGTTGACGGGGTGGCAACACTGGCAACGCCCACCAACTTCTCAAGGTCCCGACGCTTCGGACTGCCATGAACTCGACGACGCTGCACGAAGCAAAAGTGAAAGTGCCGAGTGGATAGGATGAGTGGGAAGCTAAAAAAAAAAACAATAAGAAGAAGGAAGGATAAGAAAGTGGAAACAGAAAATAAATAAACCGGTGCTTGTCAGCCCTGACGCCCACACAACCACGCCCACGCCACGTTAGTCGCGGCGTAGGCGTCTGCTTTAGGTGCTGTTTGGTAAATACCCATACTGAAGGATACCGGCGCCTACGTCCTTGACAATCGTTTACCGCATAGTACATCCTTGAAGTGGGCGTGTGACTGTGCATGTGTGTGTGAGTGAGTGCGTGTGGTCTGGCATCCTTGTTATTTCTACTTAAATATAAACTGGAACGATTGCTCCTGAAGAGCGTTTCACTGGCTCTTGCTGCTGTTGTTGTTGTTGTCCTGTCGCCTCGTTTCCCGAGCATATACATATTTATTTCACTCGAGTGCTGTTTTTGTTTTCCTGTGTCGCAATTTGCCATTCAAGGACATGGTCGTGATTTTTTTTTTTTTGCAGCAACAGCAGCAGCTCGTGGATAGAAATTTTCCATAATTCAATTGGATTGTCATTGAATTGTCAACAACTCTTAATTATGCCCGATGGTCGAGATGCAGGATTATTTGAAAATGCTTTTATAATTGGATTTGTATCTCGAGTGAATTGCAATTGGAACGGATGAAGCGCTTTAATTGCCTGATTCAGACTGTAAATAAGACTAAAGTCTTTATTGTGCATGAATATTATCAGTTTCTCGGATATTTCAATTATTGATGAAATAAGGAAAAGGGTTATTTATACTTGATTGTTTTGTGCTATTGCCAGGTGGCAACACTTATAGGAATCTGAAAGGCTTATATAGTATAAGTACATGTTCTATTTTTATTAGACCAAATAATTATAAGTCCACAATCATTTCCAAATTCATATTACACTTTGTTCATGGCATATTGCATCAGCTTTATGCTATGAAAACCTAATATGAGCGAATTATGTCAAAAGGCAGCAGGAAAACAAAAATAAATGCTGATATTTGATTCATATATGAATACATATGTATGTATGTATGTATATATGTATATATGTATATACATATGAAATAAAGAGTGAAAATCGTTAGTATTGCGCGCATTCCCCGCTCTTAGTTTTATTATTATTTTAATGTTTTTACTGGTTGCCATAAACAAACCAATATGAAGTGAAGACAGAGGGAGAGAGAAAACGCAACGTCAGCAGCAAAAAAGCTGCCGCATGCAACGGTTCTTAAAGCGCGCGTAATTCCCGTTTGCATTGCTTAGCATTTGTTTTGTTTTGCTTTGCTTTTTTTTTGTTTTTTCTCTAAATAAAAACGAATTTAATATTATAGTGTTATTTCAACGCTCAACTAGTTTATTTTTGCGAAAATCAAAACACAAATCAAAGCGCCAGACAATTTCATAACAAAAATTTGCATTGTACAAAAAAAAGAACGAAATAAGAAAAGAACAACAGCAATAACAATGCGAATGCGCAGAAAATGAAAACAAGCCGCCTAACCCGAAGTAAACAACAAAAGTGACGTCAAAAAAAAAACGGGTGGGCAGCGCATAGAGTGGGAAAGAGAGCAAGAGAGAGAGAGTGTACACAGGCGTGAGCGGAAGCTTCATAAATGAATTTATTTATTAATCAAATGGGGAAAAAACATAAACAGCTAAAGCAAAGCGGACAACAACAAATGCCAACGGCACACAACAAAAATTAAAATCCAAAACAACAACAAACGCAACAGACTGTACCCAAGCAGCTGCGCTGTCGCTTTCGCTGCTTAACGACTCTCCACTGTCGCACGCCCCCAGCACCGGCATTCAAGAACCCAAATGGAAAAGTGGAAGTGAAAGAAGCAACAGACGATGAGATGTTGTTCTGCTGCTTGTACTTGTGTGAGTAAGCGACATGCGCGCTTATAAACTCATACACACACATATACGCACGCACTCTCTTTCTCGTTCTATCGCTCCTACCGATTGCTGTGCTCGCACAGCTGAACAATCAAAACAAAATCGTCGACCGCGCGAGCTTTTGCTTGCCTTGCTTGTCGTGTATTTGTCGCCGAGCTTTCAAAAGTTTTTATCAATCGGTCAAGAACGTTTGAGGAGCGCGGACACGGAACGCAATACAACACAGTTAATGTGTGCATTCGTGTGTGTACAAACACACACATACTCGGTGCAGAGTGCGATAATCAAAATAAAACAGACAAAAATTATTTTTACTGTCGTTTCGTACATGTCAGAAACGCTGATAGAATGAACAACGAGCGTCAATGCAGCGCGTGCAAAAAACAAAGTAAATACAAAAAAAAGAAGAAAAGTGTAATATATTTAATTAAAAAGTAGTTGTGTTCATAATTCAATTAGCGTGCAATTAAAACAAGTCTTCGAAAAACGACAACAAAACGCGTTTTGGTCATACAAACTTAACTAAATTAAATCAGGTGCCAGGCATTTATTTAAACAAACTCGCTTAGACTTAGACAGTGCGCGAACTAGTTTCAACATTCAATCACATAAAAGAACAACACTAAGCTAATTTGCATAAATAAATACAGCAACAAACATTAAAAATACAAAAAATAAATAAATAAAAAAAAATACTCTGCCAAATTCAAAGAGTGCTGGAATTTAAAAACAAAAATTCTAACGCTACCGTCGACGTCGACGTCGTCGTCTAACAACTCACTCTCTTTCCCTCCAACCAAAACACTCACACTACTACTCGCACACACACGCATAAGAGAGAGCGCGCGCGCACATGTGAGAGAGCTTTTCTTGGCTTTACTCTACTGCTCAACGCCTGCTTTGATCAGTTGTTCGCAACGCGCTCAGCTGCTTGGTTGAAATCACCGCAAAATTGACAGCAACAACAGCAACGAAAACAAAAGCGCCCACAAAAGCTTTTAAGTTGTTGTAAATTTTTGCCATAATTATTAAGCAAATTTACGTTATATATATAGATATATATCGAACCTCTGAACGTGTGCCATCGAGTGTCAGTGTTGTCTAACAGTTGAAGATAAAGCGACAATAGCTTAACTATTCAATTTCTCAAAACTTCAAGTCTTACGTCAACAACAACAACAACAGTAATAATAATAACCACAGCATAACTAATTTGCTTCTAAATATAACAATTCATCGAGTTTATGTTTTTGTTACTGGCGACAAGCTGATAAGATTTCGCCGCGAGTGTATATACATACATATATAATATATATGTATATACTTATCAAAATTTATACAAAGTGTGCATAGTTCTACTCTTATAAATATTACACACACACATACATACGCATATAAAATTTTTCTGTTTTAATCGCCACATGTGTGACCCAATTTATAAAAAAGAAAAAAAAAAAAACAAATATTTTAAACAACAAAAAGCGTGTTCAACACCAACAATGAAATACACAATTTACATATAAAACAAAATCGAGCTCCTATGCATGGGCACGCATACGAATTAATTAATGCAAGAAAAAAAATACGTTAAAAAAATGTTTGTATAAACATTGCGAGCAATTTGCTTAACAATTTTTTATGTATTATTCGTGGTCTTTAAAGAAATATATAGAATCAACCCAACACGGAAGTTAAAAACGATCGTTTTATAGACGATTTACAACACTACCAACGCGCCTCAACTGAGAATTGTGTATACATATACATATACATATGTATATAAATATATAGTATATCATTTTATAACTGTACGCTGCTAAATTACAAGGTTGGTATTCCAGCGAGTAAATGTAAGAAATAAATATATATATTTATATAGGAAATATATACATATGTGTGTGTAGATATGCTTGCCAGATGACGACGACGACCCAATGATCCACAAAAGAAATAAATGTGCTTAAATCTACAAGAGGCAAATAAATGTTTCAGAAAATAGGAAAACCTACAAAAAATGTTAATTATATAGGCTTTGCACGACTTGCCAGAGGTTATACAAAAGACTTGGGCTAGAAATGAAAGGCTTAAGCTAATTTTTATTACGGATTTAAAGCATAATGTGAATGTAAGAACAAAATAGAAAGCCAAATCAGAGCAGCTATAAAAAACATCTTAAAAGTTCATTAAATATTTATAAAAAGTGGGCAGAAATACAAAAAAAGAAGATTTTTGAAATGAGTCAACAATCTATAGTGAAAAACTTAACTTGAAGCTCTAGAAATCATTTTAAAATTGATCAAAATTTGAAAGAAACTGGACTTAAACTAAGTTTTGTTTGAGCTCTTATGTGTATATATATATATCGTATATATATTATTAAAATTCTGAAGAAAATAAACGAGAATCAAATTTAACATCTTCCGAATTAGTATATCTTCAGCTTATATTGTAATTGGAAAATTTGTTCCCTTTTCCGTTCTCAAATTCTCGAAGCTGTCAAAATTTGTTATTTATATGCCTGAACCAATTAAAATGTCAGCTCATCCCACAAAACTCACACACATACACACGCACACACACATTAAAAATTCTTCTAGTTGAGATTTGAAATCGAAATCGTGTAATGCGAGACCTTGCAACAAAGCGAGGCACATAAAACCATAAATAAGCTCGCATTTGTTTATGTTTAGGCCATAAAATTGAGCTCAAAACTTGAGCGTTTCCTGTATGAAACGAAAAATACAAAAAAAAAAAAAAAAATAAATACATTTCCATCCATTCGAGTGTTATTCGAATGCTTACACAAAAGTATTAGTAACATCAGCAAAAATCTGTTCAAATCTCTCGATTATTCGAATACTATATACTTTGTGCTATAATTGGATCGGCTTCTTTACCCAAAGGCTTTGAAAACGGTTTTATTTTACGTTTATATTGCTTGCCCATTTGTGCATATAATCAAAAGTCGAATACAATACAAAAATTTGTAGCAAACGCAAAAATTAAATATATCCATGGAGAGAGTATACGACTGCATGATACCCTGCAAGTGTTAATGAATATAGTCTCATGGATAAGATTTATATTTTTTGTGCGAAAGGAGAACAATCTGAAATATCTAATATTGGAACTATAATAAGCTAATAGAGACACATTTCTGGGTCTGTATCCATTTTCCTTGCCATCTGCATTATAAATATATATATTTACTTGAACATATCTCAGAGACTACCCTCACTTTCTGCCTGCTTTCAAGGGGTATTACAAAGTAGGCGATCAGAAAAAAATACAAATTAAATTTGAAATTGATTTCAATTTGAATTTCGAATTTCAACGCGTTCAGAGAGTTCAGTGTCAGTGCGCGAAAATTCAAGGCTGCACAAAAAACTGTTGCTGAGAAGCACAAATATCGAGTTGGAATGCCTACAAACCGGCCATATGTTGGGCAAATACCAATAGTCCCCAGTCTCCCCGCCCTGCCGCCCTCCCAGCCCTTGCCTCAGCAGGTTTTTAGCTTTAGTTTGTGTATGGGTGTGTGTGTATGTCTTTCAAACCCAAGACCTCAAACCTTAAGCCACTTAGATATTCTCCATATCCGGCTCATTTGCTGTTAGGCGCCGCTTGATTACGTATACGACGGGGTCTCCAGCTGTCTGAGCCGCCGCTTGACTTAATTGACTTAACAGCGACAGTTGACTACTGCAATATCTCGCATATCTGTCAGTTCATACCTTATAGCTATTGTTCAGCTGCTCTTTATCATTCAGTGACTCAACAGTTGAGCGCACGATAAGGGTATGCTGATAAGGTAGCCAAAAGGAAGACAAATAAGACATTAGCACAAGTACAAACGAGTTGGCAGGTTGATCAGCTGCTTAAAAACTGTTGACTGTTTGTTGACTGCATTACCTGAGATATATGTGTTTGACAGTAAATCCTCGAAACAACTTGATTAAGTGAGAAATTCAATATGAAAGTTCCGCGCACAAAGGTTATTGAATTCATCAACAAAACTTAAGCTCTAGAGGTGAAATAAGATGGAATGGAAAGAAATGAAATGAGATGACGTGAATTGAGATGAGATAAGATAAGATGAAATCAAAAGGAAATGAGACCAAAAAATTTATACTTTTTCAAATGATCAGAAATGTTTATTTTTTTCATTTTGTCAGGAGTTCCTCGAATATAGAGCAATCCTTGCTTTTGATTAGGTTATATATATCATATTTTCTAGATAATAACAAAAACTTAACGCAATCTGTTTTCAATCTCAATATTATGTTTACAAAAGCTAAGAAACGACATTCCTTCAAATCAATAATTAACTAACTAGATGCATAAATTAGAAAAATATTAATTAGCTTTGAACTAAACAGCATTTGAATAGGTATGAGTGTCAATTAGGGATGGCAGCACGAGAACAAAATATAGGTTTTTCTATGATATTTTAGAAATTAGATTAAAATATGTTTTAATAATTTCAGTTATTAATTAAAATGAATATATTAGGCATGAGCAAGTCGTGCCTGCTCGTGTCACGATGACAGAGACCAGCTGTATTTCCCAGTTCCATTTGCCCCGACAATTCTTTTGTATCGGAATCCAGTTTCGATGCGATTAAAATGCTGATTGTATTTGTCGCACTTATTGCATCATTTCTCAATTTCTCAATTGTTGTTTATTGCCCGTTTCGATTGAGAGCATATTAAGTGCATAGTTTAAAAGTGCTCATCATGGAATTTGTTAAACAAACGTGGAACTGTCATATATATATATTAATATATATATATATATTATTCTTATATATATTCTATATACGGTCAACGATTTGCCGGCCTTCAACTTTCTTTGTTGTTCCCTCCGGCTGTGGCCTCTGCGGATGCGGCCATTAAGCAAACTTGTTTGCTTTTCTTTGAAATTTCGTAAAAAGTATAAATATCTACCATATACAGAGTGTACTATATACCTAGATCTATATATATATATATTGTGAGATCTGTTGTTGTTCTAGTGACTCATTTATTTTTCTTACTTTTTTCGTATTTGTTTTTATCCACACATCACTCTATCCAAATCTAAAAGCCAACAAACCCTTTTTGATAGAATTCCTAGAATTTCATTTTGCACTCGATTTCAGTTTCTTTTATTTTCGTTTTCTTATCGCGTTTTTCGTTTCGCGTTTCTTCTGATAAAAATAGTTATCCAAAATTGAAGTTGAGTGGACACTTCCGCTCCATTGTGATTTGCTTTTATTAATTTTCGCAAACTTTTTTTCGAATATTTCTGTAGCAAATAGATTCCCCTGTGGGCGTTAGTTACTTATCTCGTTTGGCTATTTCCAGCTGTTTGCTGCCGATAAGAGATATCCGTGAGCTGCTCGTAAAGTTTTTAGATAAAAATGGTCTAATCGTCAACGATATCTTTCAACTATATCTAATCTCTCTTTAGAAAAAACTCACTTACATATAGTATATAAAAAGGAATTTTGACTGTGAGGATGAGATGTAATAACCAAGTGTTGTATCCATATAACAAATTATATTAAAATATTTATATTATATCTTATTAATCTTTATGCTATCTTCCTAACTCAATTGGTTTACTTAAAGCTAGTCTGTTCGATCTCTCGCTTTGGAAGATAGAAATGCAATGAGTTGTATATTTTTCAGATATTTTGAAGTCGAGAAGTCCGTTGTTATAGAAGTGGCTATACTTATATGTATATATATATATAAGTATCTTTTCACTTCCTGAGCATTTCAATAGCTCTTAGTTAATGTTGATACACTGCCCACAAATTGGCAATGTCTATATTCTCGAAAACCTTATCAGCTGAGAGGCAGTAGTTGGGGATCGTTACTGGCACGCGGCTGAACGCTGATGATAAGAGTGAAAACCAGACGCCTCTCTGGCAAACCGTTTCCTGATACGAAACTCACGTGTTCCTGCAATGTATCCGATTAAATTGGATGTTACATGTGTGCATATATATGTAAATATACTTACTATATACTTATATCGTATACTATACACAATATTATATACTATATATAATATATTTACTATATACTATATGTAGCAGAAGCTCAAAGCATTTGATGTTTTAGCTAAATGGAAAGTCGTCTGTCAGGTCACGATTTTAATTTTTAAACTCTTTTCATTCGACGTTATCGGAACTTGCTTTTAGGGTCTACGTATATACATATGTACATATATGGGAGTGTATTTGCCTAACATTTCAGCTGATTTGTGCTAATTTCTGTGCATTGTGCACAAATATGTTGCTAAATCAATATAAATTGATTTTAATTATTTATCTATTAGCGAAACAGCAGGCAAGCAATTTATATACATATATATGTATTTATATATATACATATATCGATTTATATATAGATATATTATGTATATACTATGTGCTGCTTCTTTTATATTCTATATATGAACTGGCATTGTTATTGATTGGTGGAGGCATCGAGATGGAGCTGGAATGGGTAGGCATGACAACTAGCAAATTGCAAGGTAGATCGAAATGCGAGACAGAGAGGGTGATAGATGTGTTAAATATCTATGAATATGTCGATATATATGTAGGTATCATAAGTCAGTGTGTAACCAATTGATGAAATTCTCAAATCTAATTTGCTGTACTCTTAGCTGTTAAAAGCTGTTAAGTATTATACTAACAGTTAGTTTAATGGTTTATAAATATGAAATAAACAGTCCGTTTGATAGGTTATAAGCTATATCAATTATAATCGATAAACGATTGTATAATATATATTTGTAGTTCGATAAACGATATTTCGATTAGCACTTTGGCATATGTATTGCCATTTCTAAGTAAGTTAACAAATCGGATGCATTTCAATAGCTAAATCCATTGGTTCCAAGCACCTTTTGCCATCCTTCGCCCCAATTACAATTTGCGTCAGTTGTTTGTATAATAGGTTAGAAAGTATATAAAAAATGTGTAAAATGCAATAGACGCCTGTTACATCACCAATTGACAACCAATTGCAGCCATTTTTTGTCCTCTGTTTCTGATACATATAAATGTAGCTTGACATATTATTATGAAAACTATATAAGACAACTACACCCCCGCGTGCATACTTTGTGCTTTTAATGTTCTATTTATAGCTCTGAAATTGGCGCCCTAAAAACGCGTGCTAAAAATACATAGGTAAATATGTTTAGAGAGACGAAGGTGGGGGGAGGTGGAACAAGAAGCTTGCACTTGACGGTAACTGTGGCTACCTCAACATCAATTCGTTTGGCTGTGTGCGTGTCCGCGAGCGTGTTCTTGTTCTTGTGTGTTTGTGTGTATGTCGTCCACATTGCGTGTGCCTAAAATTAAACAAATGCAAACGCCAAGAGAAACATGAAAACTAAGCAAAAGTGACTTGCAGAAAATGCTAAACAAAGAAAATAGAAAGAGAGCAAGCACGAGCGAGTGCGCATGAGGATAAGAGCAAACAAAATAGAATAATAATAATAAAAAAAATTGCATGCATTCGGAACATGTGACAGCGATGACGACAGCGACGCTTCTGTTGTTATTATTGTTGTTGTCGGTGTTGACAAATCAAAATTGCCAGCGTAACGGTTGTGGGCAGAGGGGTGGAGGGAAATATGAGTGTCAAAGGGGGCGACTAGAACTAGTCAGTGACCCATTGATAATGCAAAACGGAAGCTACGAGCGCGTTCAACGATCGAAATCGACACAAATGCAACTTTGCGCCCCAAAGAAAGAGAGCGAGAGTGCAATAATAGATTCGCCACTGTTTTTGTTTGAGTGAATTCTTTTCTGCTTTGTCAGACAGCATGCGCGCTCGCTCGCGCTCACACAAACGTTACTGATAATGCAAAGCGTGTGTGTCGCGGCGGCGTTTGCGTTTATGCAACGTGCCAGAGTTCTGATTTAATTCTTGTTTTGTATTTCGTGCCAGGCAGGCAAAACAAAGTCAGTTGGTCAGTCTATGGGACGATTTGATGCTTCACAATACCTATACTATATATTTTATTTATATCTTCATTTTATGCATTATCAGCAGTCACACGAAATACACACACATGCATACACACTAACATGATTGCATGTGTGTACATAACTGTGAATGTGTGCGACAAGCGTCTAGTATATATTCTGGCGAAATGTAAAAAGCTTCCTAAGCGCTGGCATTTTGTTATTGTAAATTATATTTTATTTACACAACAAAAAACCCGTCCACTGGCAGGCAAAGCGACAAAAAGCTTTAGATTATTTACTACATACATATGCATGAATACACACACAGACGCCACAAACACACGCTATACGAAAATGGCGACAAAAGCAAACAGCCAGAAAACATATGTTGCTCCCAGTACAAGCTTTGAGAAAGACAGCGAGAGAGTGAGAGACAGATATGGCGCGCACAAATGGCCCACGCTCTCTAAAGCTTTTTACAAGCGCCCAGTTTGTTTACAACTCTTTGTTGCCTGTGTGTGTGTGTGTGTGTGTGCGAGCGTGTAAAAACAAAGGCAACACTGCGATAAATTATAAATTCAAAACAAAATATAAAAAATAAACAGTTTTGACCTTGGGTTTGGTTAATAACTGCTCCCACAGCGAGCTGGCTCGTTTGCTCTTTGTGTTCGCCTGCCACTCTCTGCCCTTTCTTTTGCTCTCGTAAATTTGTTGATACCGTGGCTGCCTTAACTATTTTCTCCGTATTGCCTTTGTTTATAATCATTGCACATTATTTCACGCCGTGTTGAAATTGTCTGTTTGCTGTGTTTATAATTTGAACTGAAATTTTGTATATATGTATATTTTTAATTTAAAATATTTAGCATTTTGTGTTTGTTGTTGTTTTATATGATGTCATTAGCAGCTGCTCTTGTTGCTGTGCTTTATGTGCTTCGGTCACGCCTTGTAGCCAGTTTTGTACTTTAAACCCTAGCCCCCAGCCAAGAGCGAACCAATGCACGTTTCACGTGCATCCCACGCGTCTTTTGTTCCGCTCCGTTCCGTTTCGCTTTGTTTACACATGCAAAACATGGATAAACACATACATACATACATACACATTGTCAAATATACATACCCATTTATTTATTGTATTTGAGGCCTCAAAGCTGCTTCTATCTAGCTCGTGTCTGCCTTTTGTAATCATATGTTTTGCATCAGATGTTTTTTCTCGTTTTCATCTGCCTCCTCGCGTCGACCTCTGCAAACATTTCGCGTTCATTACTTTATTTTTTTTCCCCTATGCGCGTGTTGTTGTTGTTGCTTTTGTTATAATGTTCTTCGTGATAATTATATAGACATGCTCTTCGTTTTCAAGCTTTTTTTTGTGTGCTCTCCTCCGTTCTTTCTCCTTCTACGCTTGGGCCATCCCCAAATGTTTGCTAGTCGTTCGGTTTGTCTTCTGTACAATTCCACTTAAGTTTATAAGTATTTTCTCGTTTTGTTATTTGTTTATTTTTATTTTTATTTGTTGTTATGTTATTCGGCAGCAAATTTGTAATAAATTCTATTTGCGTTTTCTCTATGCCCCATTCGTAGCTTTTGTATATAAGTGTCAGCCGTATGTTTCCTATTTATACTTAAGTACATACATATGTATGAATGTATGTTTGTATGTGTGTGTTCATGTATGTTCTCGACTAACCACATTTGTTCATAGAGGGCGCTTTTGCTTCGAAATTAAAAAAAAAAATTGTTTGGCCTTCGACGCGTTCGGCAACCTTTGACGAATATTAAACAATTTAAAAGGCGACAACGTGAAGGGAGGGAGGGAGGAGGAGGATTGTTGAAGAGGCGGGCTCGAGCAATAGGAATAATATGTAAAGAAACCAGAGAAACAAGCATATCACTTAGCTAACGTAGAATTGTTGTTTTATTTGCCATTTAAGTGCCGCCTTAGATGCTACACGTTGTCTCTCTAAGTGTGTGTGTGTGTGTATGTGCTTGGCTTGCTCTCTTTTGACCTTGACGAATAGGGTGGCAATGCTCGGCCCACTCTAGTGTTTGGGCTGTTGTAATTGATTCCGGCTATCAGCTGTTAAAATGTCGACTTATCGCCCAAAACCGTCAGACTACATGCTATCGATAAGCTTCGTCGACTGCTGGGTGATATTAATTCCAAGGTCTCTCATACAAATTCTATTTTTTTACACAATTACAAATGTATATATGTATATGCCCGTTGTGTCAAACAGCTGATTTTATAATTAGTCGAAAACTAAATAAGTTATTCAATTGTTGTATTAACATTATACAATTTATCGATCCATAAGGCATTCGGTGTGATATCACTCAATTGAAAAGAGAGGTAGATAATCACCTCAACTATATACGACAATGATGACATATGCTTATACATTAATATGTAAATTAAGCTAAAGTCATCACGATGATATTAATTGAAAAAAACTATATAGATTCATTGCCAGAGCTATTAAATAAGCTATCGATTACATAATCGATAAATGGCTAGAATTATATTTTTGTTCGCTGATAAATGTGATAACAAATGTATCAAAAGAAGACTACATTTAATAATGTTGGAAAATTTGTAAAATTATTTTTGTAATATTATCGATCAGTGATTAATAATAATTTATATCAGCTGATGAAATATGTGTACATATGTACATATATACAATTGTTTACTGAAATATCAATCTTAATGTTTGTATATATGTACACTTTTACCTGTGGAATTATCAATAGATTTGAAGTTTTTTTTTAATATTGGAATTATTTAAAAAAAAATATTAATAAATATATATATAATATATATACATATATATAAGTATAGCTGTTATATACTATAATTAAATATTAACATACATATTTTGAAAGCCTTTAAACCGTATTCATTCTTAGCCAAGTTTTTTTTTTATTGTTGCGAGAAATGCGAAGCGAAGAAATTTATAATCCCAATCCGAAATGCAATTTTCCATTCAAAATTTGTGACCATTTAAATCAACCAGAAGTTTCGTTTTCTTTGTAAACAAACTAATTAATATTTATAATCTACAAAAACAACAATAATAAGAACAACAATAACAAGTCGCAGGAACAATAACAAACTGTGGAGTCACCTGCCCGGCGAAAGGCAAAAACCGTCGAACCACGAAATTAACAACAACAACAACAATAAACCCATTGAAAAAGCAACAAAAACAATTTTGGCATAGATTTTTTTTTTCATTTTTATTTTGTTCCCTATTTTTGTTATTTAGTTTCTTTCGGCTTGATTTCGCATTGTGTTCTTCTTCTTCTTGTTGTTGTTTTTCTTAAAATTATATTTTTCTTATTGCGTTCGATTTTGATACCCTGCGCCTATGGCATATGGGTACGCTGGGTATATAGTTTGTATGATACAGACCGACCTATAAAAGAATATACGTATACATTCTCTATCAAGCTGGCTAAGTCGATCTATCTACTGATTGCTTGGCCTAAACAGTTTTGAGTAAAATAGTATTGCTGAGTGTATTATACTATTATAATTATAATAATAATAGTAATTTTAATCAGAATGTTGATAATAATAATATTGAAATTTATTCGCTTCTTGTTAATGATAATGCTGATGCTAAAATTCACAATTATGATCATAATAAAGGTTTTTTTTATTGTTACTCTTTTTTGTTATTATTATTATTAGTATCATTAAAATAATGACGTCTAATAATAATAAATGTAATAACAATGGAAAAATAATATTAATGTTGATTATGATTATTATAAACATTGTGATAATGAAAAAGAAATAAATATTAATGATAATGCTCATCTTAGAGTATCTTCTAGTCCAGCAGACTCTCACTGTTTTGTTTTGATGTTTTGCCAAACAAAAGTGCGAAATGTTTTTGAGAAAAAAGGGGCAGCAGAAGTGGAGCTTTACGTTAAAAAAAAGATAAGAAAACAAGAATAACAAAAATCGCCAAAATCCAGAATCAGTTAAATGGTTTTTGCAAAACATTTTTAAGATCGACAGTTCGTATTTTTGTGTCATTTGCTTTGCGATTATCTTTAGTTCTTTTTTTTTTTTTTTTTTTTTTTTTTTTTGACTTAAGCATAGATCTTTAAATGTCGCTATATAAATAATATGATTTGGAAATCAAATAAAACATTTCCGTTGCTTGTTTAAGATCAGTCTTAAGATCTCTTCCTTTTACTCTCCCTCTCCCTCGTTCTCTCTCTCTCTCTTTCTCTCTCTCTCTCTCTCTCTCTCTCTCTCTATTTGATCTGCCACGTGCCTGGCGAACAATATCGTTAGCCCATCAATCATATAACACGAGGCTGCCCAGACTTGATATTACAAAGAGTTGTCTATTTATTTATATATATAAACTTATATAAATATCAACTTTACAGTATAGTTCCGGCTCAGGTTTAGTTAAAAGCTGCATTGGAATCTGGCTTTGCATTAGGAATTAGCATAAAGTTCAATTAAGTTTATTAAGTTTTATATACTGAACCAAATGTGTTTTAGTCTATTATGATATATCATACCGGACCAGGCCATTCCGTTTGCTATTAAAAACTATTTATGATTAATTTAATCTGGCTTTAACTAACTGTTTCGCTTTTCAATATCTTTTGCAGCAACTCTAAAGCAACTGCGCAGTCGTCGTCGCAGCGCAGCGCAGCGCCTGGGCGCCAGGCGCACAACAACAACAGTTGTTGGCATCATAGTATAGTATATTCTGTGGGAGCAGCCACGCCTTCTTCCCACCTTCGCCCACTGCATTGATCTCTACATTAGTGACGCCATGACTGAGAATCAGGTATATCCCATGTCATCGGAATTCTTTGACAGCGGCTCGAACAGTAGCAGCAATCCGTTGAAATACGAATTATATGCGCTGGCCACGCCTTCGCTGAGCATACAAGCCGGCGGCTACAACAACAGCAACAGCAACAACAATAGCAACAGCAACAACAACAATTCGAGTGCCATTTCGAGCAGCAGCAGCAACAGCTACACGTCGAATGTAATGCTGAGCACGACAGCAATTAGCATACCGCGCAGCAACAATCCCAACCAGAGCCATCATCATAGCCACCATCATCATCCGTATCAGCAGCTAAGCGGAACGCCAACGTTGACACCAACACCACGTCAGCAGCAACATCATTTGCACAGTTTACCCAGCATGGCGCAGCAGCAACAATTGCAACAGCAGCAACAGCAGCAGCAACAGCAACAACAACAGCAGCAACAACAGCAACAACAACAGCAGCAACAGCAACAACAGTCGCTGCAGCTAGGTGAACTCTCCGATTTTGGTTTGGATGCATTGGATGCAGCTTCGTTGTCACCAACTCTACTGCAGGACGTTAGCCTGGGCGCCACCTCGCCATTGAGCTCCAATTTGTACAGCAGCAGTGCCAACGAGTCAGGCGGCCACAATGCTGGTGGCAACAGCAGCGCTGCCGGCGCCGGCGTCGGCAGCAGCAACTATTTTACGCCCGATCTGAGCTCGTGTCTCAGCTTGAATTTGCCATCGGAGCAATCGCTGCTGCAGGATGTGGTCCATGGCAGCGCACTGCTGTACGAGATGACACCCAACTCGAATGCCATGTGGAGCGACATTAGCAACGCCATTGTCCACACCAAACACGAGCCATTTAGCCTGGACGACGATTATATCTTTCCCAACGACAAGGCCGAGATGCAGGCCGCTGAGCTGGCCGAATTGAACGGCGGCGACTTTTTGGACGTGATGAGCACCATTGAGGACTTGCTGCCAGCACAGAACTTTTTGCTGTCGCCGCAATCGCAAACGCAGGATGCTCTGCCTCTGGAGCTGCTGCAGCAACAGCAGCTGCAGCAACACCAACAGCAACAACAAACTCAGCTGGAAGCACTGCTCTCGCAGACGCAACAACAACAACAAGCGGACACCTTTGAGCTGTTCCATAGCACACCACAGAAGCCGCCATCTCAATTGGGCTCGAGCTTCTCGCCGGGCAGCCAGGCATCGCAGTCGCCACTGACGCCACCCCCACCGCCGCATGCCAGCCGTTCGCAATACCAGCTGGTCAAGTCGCGCAACATGCAGGAGCTTTCGAAGAAGGGCATAGCTATGTCCTCGCCACCCGACCGCCACTCGCTGCTCAGCCAAACGGCTGCGCTCAGTCCGGGAGGCAGCAGCAGTGGCTTTGGCAGCGCTGCCAGCGGCAACAGCACTACAACAGCCACTGCAAATGCCAGTTCCAGCTCCAATCAGAGCCCTGGTCAGGTTGTCATCACGGCAACTGCCGCCACGCCTGGCAACATGCGCAAATCCTTTGGTTATCCAACTGGCGGCAATGGGTGCGGCTCCTCAGTGGAGAGCTCCCAGCTGTCGCGTCTATCGTCGTCGGCGCCGACGCATTTGGGCTTGGAGCACATCTGGATGCGACGTGAGCCGCGTCAGCATTTACTTTCTACCGGCTCGCTGGCCGAGGCCGAGAGCTTCTCCTCGCTGAGCACCGGTAGCGTCTTATCGCCCGATGGCATTGATTTCTCCCAGGACGACGACGACGATGCCTCCAGTGACAACAGCGACAACTACGATGACTTTAGCAGCGACAATGGTGAGTGTCAATATATCATTGAAGCTCATAAACATGTATTAAATTTGTCATTTATCTGTCTCAGGCTCCGGGGATGAAGATGAAACACGCACATCGACGCCGAACCAGTTGGGCGGCAGCAAGGGCAAGGAGCGTTTCTTTTGGCAGTACAACGTGCAGGCCAAGGGACCGAAGGGCAAGCGGCTGGTCTTCCAGTCCAAGCTAGAGGATCCACATTTCCTCAACGAGGTCACAGATCCCGTGTTTAGTCCCACCTGCTCGGTGCGCGGCATAAAGGTGTATAAGGTAGGTCTTCAAAAAAAGAAGAGAAGTCTTCGAATTGATATTTCTGTAAACTAATTCGAATCGAATTGATATTTACCCAAACAGCACAGCGGCAAGGCACGCAAGGGCGATGGCAATGACTTGACGCCGAACGCGCGTAAGCTGCACAACATTGGCAAGGAGCTGGACAAGCTGAGCCGCACCATCAACGACATGACGCCCGTATCGGAGCTGCCCTTCAACGTGCGTCCGAAGTCGCGCAAGGAGAAGAACAAGTTGGCTTCTCGTGCCTGCCGGCTTAAGAAGAAGGCCCAGCACGAGGCCAACAAGATCAAACTATATGGCTTGGAAATTGAGCACAGTGAGTGGATGCAGCACTATATCAATGCAATCGAACTATATCTATGTTTAAACATCGTTACAGAGCGTCTGATCAATGGCATTGCTGAGCTGAAGCAGGTGCTGGCACTGAAGTATCGCACAAAGAGTCAGGGCGAGTCCACCGAGGAGGTGGATCAGCAAATACAACGCATTTATGCAACGGCTTCATGTGAGTGGAAAATCAAATATGATTATATAAGTCAGAGATTAATTAGTTGTCTTGTATTTCTTACAGCGGGCATACGCATTGCGGGCGGCTCGACCGATTTTGTGAATAAAGTCTTGGAGAATATGCGCGGCGGCATGCCCAACGGTGGGCTCGAGGATCTGCGCAAATCATAGACCAAATATTCAAAGCTTAAACGAACCGCCCATCAAGTTTAGACTTAAGCATTGACTAGCATGTAGCCATAGCTCTCGCCAACTAGATCCCTATCCTATAGCCCGGCAATGGAACCCAGACGAAAACACACAACAAAACCCAAACGAACCAAACAAACAATTTTCAAAAATGTTCTGCTTGAGTGCGTGATAAAATGTGAATGCAAACAGGAGTAGAGAGAACCGATAAAGCGAGAAAGTGAAAAAATGAGAATGTGAGAAATAGTTGTAACTGTGATTTAGGAGCCTGGCGTTGCATGCAACAGTTAAGCTTGTTTGGCCAGCGCTAAAAAATTGAAACGAAAGAAAACAGAATTCCCTGGGTAAAGTTAAAATTTAAAAAATCTTCTATAACAAAATATGAAACAAAATGTAAAGAAAGAGGCAACCATAAAACAAAAAAACCAATACGAAAATTCGATTAGTCTTTAAGCAGAATAAGAAGTTAAAGGAACGAACGCATGAATTGAAGAGGTAAATGCAAAGGAAACGAGTCTAGGAATTAGCTACCAGTTTTACCTGCTTACGAAATAAGTTTTTTTGATTTTGTTAAAACATTTGAATTGCGAAACTAAATTAGGCTACACAATAACAAGAAGGAAACGTATATATTTAACTATATAACCATATAACTATATATATATATATACATACATATATATACTACTGCGATTTATTTGTTTAAGTTTTGATGCTATATATAAACGATGTATAAATTGGTTCAATGTTTAATTTTAAGTTTTTTTCTATATATCAGTTTGCTTAAATCAACAGCTATTACTTTTATAACAATTATGTTCATTATGTTTGTTGGCCCCACCCGCCCCCACATACATATATTTTTATCGGTCCTAGGTTGTCAGTTTTTAAGTTTTTGTTTGCGCCTAAGTTGAAAGTTGAATGAAAGAAAAAGCACAATGAAAATATTATTGTTTACTTGAATTGCTG
Source organism: Drosophila nigricruria (assembly GCA_037075265.1). Classification (NCBI taxonomy): domain Eukaryota; kingdom Metazoa; phylum Arthropoda; class Insecta; order Diptera; family Drosophilidae; genus Drosophila; species Drosophila nigricruria. The sequence goes on from JBAMCI010000035.1 coordinate 19,949,593, forward strand.
TTAAGCTTACTGCATGTCTTATATATATACTTTTAGTTAACATTACTGTATAATATAGCTCTATTATATACATATATATATATACATATGTATGCGTGGTGATATAATTTTAATTTTCTTTGTATGCTTCGATTTCGTTCGGGTGAAACCTTTTACTTTGCAGGTTTTACGCAAATACTTTTAAGTTTTTATATAAATTAAACCATATTATTTACGTTTCGCATATGATATACCTTCAATATAAAGCATAATTTATTAACTTTAGGCAAAACAAACAGAAAACAAAATCAATAATTTTCAAAAACTTAAATTACATTCATTTCTTAAATTTAGTTGCGGGTCGCTCCTTGAAGTGCATACGATTAAGTTTCAAATACAAAAACACCAAAAAAACCAAAAACAAAAAAACTAAAACACAATTTGAGTTTTATTAATTTTCCATTTATTTGCAATTTCTTTCGATTATATTTTTGTTTTTTATTATTATTATTATTTTTTTTTTTTTTAAGAACGTTTTGCTCTGCTTCGATGCTAATTTTGTGATATTTGTATTTGTTTATTTTGTTGTGTCAGGGATTTGTGTGTCTTAAGTTCATTTTCCTTGGGTTGGGGCCTGACTAGCCTTATATAACTGCTATTTGTTGCGCAACGAGTTGTGTTCAGTTGATATAAAAAAACAAGTTTAAGAAGAAAACAATTAAGCTAGAAGAAAAAGAAGAAGTTTCAAAACATTCGAAAGGCGTTTAGTCTGAACTTGATTTCTTTTCATTTCTTTTTTTTTTTTTTTTGGAGATCGTTTTCGAGGCTTTTGCTGTTGAAAGAGAATACAAATACAAAATGAAAAAAAGAAAAATAAATAATAAAAGTGATTCAAGTTAAAAACTTAGAACTTAGGCACTCGTATCACCCACAGAGTTGAGCACGTGGCAAACAAATTGTAGTAGTTAGTTTAGGCTTAACAAATAATGGGAAACAAGAAAATCAATTGAAAATTATATATGCTATATACATATACATATATATATGTACTTGTACAATATGAAACAATTAATAATTGGCCATCAGTTTTGTTTAGGGTTTTCAAATTCATGTTTTAGGAGCTTCAAATCCATAAGTGATATGAATACGAATTCAAAATTATATTTACGTCTAATCTAACCACACACACACACACACACAGATGCAAAGTACAAGCAACTGAAAATGTTTTGGAATATAATACCTGCTATATATGCACACTTATTGTAGTGTATACAGAGTTGCTTAGGTTTAGGATTGTCTTTGTCCAATTGCAAGCTATATAATATGCAAATGAAGTGCGAGACGGCATTGAAGTAAGCACGACAGTTCCTCAGTGTTTAATATGTGTAAAGAACATACTAAATATTATATACATATTTAAAGAAAAAAACATATAATTCTTAATTATATTGTAACAACAAAGAATGCGAATACAAAATATATATATATATATATACAGGTATTTACCTGCAAAAAACATAAATATTATATTTGTGTAATGTAAATGTGTGCTTTAAATAAATGTGCTTCATATTTACCAATTTTTTATATGTCGATATCAAAAACAAATATAATTGTAAATCGTGAAATACCTAAACAAAGGATTAACTACCTCAATGTTGAATAAAAGTTTCATATTCAGTAAATACTTAAGGAGCTAAATGATATACATAACATACATACAAACATATATGCATATATGTACTAGGTTTACGTACAGCTTCGAAAATATATATATTGAAAGTTAACCAAGAAATTAATGTGGGAACTAAACTCTATATATATACATATATACATATATACATATACAAAAAGAGAGCCTGATCCATATTCAAATGTGTCCATTTAAAGCGTACAATATGTACTTTCAACTTAATTATGTACGAAGAGAGCTGAAGAGAATACAATTTAGAACTTCGCTAGAAAACGAAGCGCTGAACAATTTGCAGTTCTGTAACGATTCCAAGTCAAGAAACTAACTTATCGAGCTAAACAGTTCAACAGACTGCCTGCAAGGCTATCCATACAATACAACAAATATATATATATATATATGTGGTGTCCAATAAATTGAATATAAATATATACAAAAACAAATAATTTTAATGAAACTGTGTTGAAAATTTCAAATTGTGTAAGCCTTAAGGCAAAACAAAAGAAAACATAACTATTATGTATAAAATCAAATGGAATAAAAGAAGGAACAGCGAAAACTATAAATAATATTTAGAATATGAACTTAAAAAAAAACACATAAAAACATTAAGCGTGTCCAAACAACATAACAAATGTGTCTATATATTCAAAGTACATACCAAAATTTCAGTGTGAAAATAAATGGCGACAGCAACTCAAAAAACAAACTCAATTATATTTTGGAAACAGGAAAAACTCGTGGAGGGCGGTGCAGCAAAAAAATGTGGAACGCTTCACGATTTTGCGTGTCATCCTTGCGCAGGGGCCATGCTAATCTTCTCTGTATCGTTCCAATTTTAGTATATGTTCTGCCGAAGCAAGAACGAATGTAGCTCAAAAATTCTCGTATATAAATGTAGCTCTTGCGAAATAAGCAGTTGAGAATTACAAGCATGCGCTTCAACATCTTAGTGCCAATAGCGCCATCTATTGTCTATTTTACATTTGGTTTGTGTACTTGCTAAATGTAAACATTTGCATTGCTGTTAAACATAAAAGAAATTTACAGGCCAACTTTCAATAATCTTTTAAAGATTAACTATTTTCATTTTAATATGGATTTTTATTAACTTGTTAAATACACATTTATTACAGTTGTAACACACAAATTGTTCGCTTTGTTAAAACTACAATAGAAAATAGAGATTCAGAGGCACGACTAAGAGAGTTTTGGTTCTACTGTTGAAAGACCAAACAGTTTTGCTTATGAGAATTATAAATACATTTTCATTTTATACACATAACAAGTACAACAAAAAATAGTGTCAAATGTGTTTTCAGTTGATTGTGTTGTCTGAGGCTCTCGATGAGAATATGTTTCCTTCTCCAGCTCCAGCTCCAGCTTTGCTTTTACTCATGTTTCAGCTCGGGCTGCAAGTCGAACCAGGACTTGAGGCCAGCGGGCGTAGTAATTTCACTGTCATCCAGCGGTATTTTAAGCTGAAACGGAATAAGATGAAGGAAATATGATACAAAACAAAAATATTTTATACAGTTAATATAAGGCAGTTGGCAAATTCCTAAAACTTGCTGATTTTTATGTAATATCAAATAATGTAACCATTTACAAGGACGCACAGCAAAAAAATGTGGAACGCTTCACGATTTTGCGTGTCATCCTTGCGCAGGGGCCATGCTAATCTTCTCTGTATCGTTCCAATTTTAGTATATGTTCTGCCGAGGCAAGAACGAATGTAACACCACAATTCTGGTATATAAATGTATCCTTAGCCAAATAGGCAGTTGAGAATTACAAGCAATGCATTGCCTGCAATGCAGGTAGTTGGAAATAGGGGTAGATATGTAGGTAGGTAGCCTATCCCTCGATAGAGGGTTGGGTTTTTTGCCTGCGCACTCACCATGCCAATGATGGGACTGCCGCTGGATAGGAAACCCTTCTGCGTGCAGACGGTCACCTCGAGCTCAGTGTGCCGCAGTTCGGCAATCGAAATGAGGTATTCAAAGGATGCATCATAGACAGGATTACAATTGTCCTTGATGATGCTGGTCTTGCGCTTCGACTCCTTGCTGCGACCGGGCAGCAAATACAGCTTCACATACGGATCCGGTATGCTGCTCGGATCACGCAACGGTATATTCATTATCTTGTGTATGGTCACATCGAGCTTTTGCCGCTGCGCCGAGTATGTAATGGACAGCTGAATGCGACCCAGACCATGCTCTCCAGCCGTAGAAATCGTATCGGGCATGCGATGGGTCAGCGTCGAGCTGGCCAACTCGCTTATTGATTTGTCCAGCGATGCGGATGCTGGGATTATAGTCGTACTCTTGATTGGCTCCTCCTCGCTAATCGGGGTCTCTGCCGAGAGGCGTTTACTCTTGGCCTGTTCGTCCTGCATGAAAACAAAGACAAAGGAGGATTAGACAGGTAGAAAATTATTAAATATATATGTAAGTTTATATCTCATCATATGATACTTGCTGCATATATATCCTGGTATATAACTTACCTTGGATATTTGACTAGCTAATGCTGGTGTATCGGGCGTCTTGACAGATGTGCTGCGTTGCAGGGCAGCGATCTGCTCCAATGTTTCGGATTCATTGTCGATTTCGCCAGCCTTCAAAATGCGCAGAGATAGTGACATATATAGCCTCGATTCGGGTCCAGACTTTTGCAGTTGGAACGGCTGCTGAATGACCTCCATGTTGAATTGCTTTAGCAGAGTGCTGAGCGTGTAGGTAAATTGGCCAATATCGTTGCCAGTCTTCTGATCATAGATCTTAATGTTCAGGCTCTCGTTATTCGGATTATTCACCAGGAAGGTGAAGCCCTGCTCCCAGACGGGCGAATCATCGCGCAGGATCATTGCAGTCTGTTTCTTTTGCTTGTTAACGCTGCACACCAAATAGGGATCGGGCTTGGAGTTGACACGTGCTTGCTGCAACGGATATCAATTGAATTCAGATATTTTCATTTGACAGTTAATGTTAAGATATGTTGTTTACCTTCAGATGCCTGGCCGAGTCAATGAACACGCTGAGCACAGCCGAGCTCATGGTCGTCACACGCAACAGCTGAGTCTCCAGTAGGATTTGCTGTAGATCATTCGGATCGGCGGTCAATTTATACCACTGCAGACGCACATGCAGATCGCCATGCTTGGCATCCTCTAGGGCAAGCCACTGTGAAGGCGGAAAAAACTGTTTACATTTTCTGAATATAAAGGTTCCCACTCTAGGGAGGTGTTGAATTTGTTAAATGACTGTAAAATTAGTCTGGTTTCGAGAAATCCTTAGTAGTCAACTATTAATAGATGTATTTTGAGTCATCAGAGAGAGTCATGAACTTCATCACGAAGTTCCCCCTTTTTTTCACCCGTTCAAGCGGATTTCTTAACATTGATATTCTTAATAAACTTACAGTATCTAGAACTCCCTTCTTGATCACGCTGGATATATCGATCGTGGCTCTAAAGGTGATGGAAATTAAAAATTACATTTAGCATAAAGTTTTTCTTTGTTTCTTATAAAATTTAATAACGGAAAATTGTTGTTAAGTGTTTAAAGCGGGTATCAGGTCGAAAGTGGAGCTTTGGAGTAACTGTTCAGGGGGTTTTGTGTACTGTGAGAATTGTGTGAGCTGTTCGGATTTAGTAGACAAAGTATTATATTGAATATGTTTGTTTTGTTTTTTTTTTTCGATTTTCTTTCAGATACTCATTGATGTTGTTGTTGTGAAAACGATTGCCTAACCTGCCGAGCGACTCGTCATCACTTGTGCGGTCCCAATCAAAGAGTCTAAGCACGAGTATGGCACGTTGTGAGACCTCAACCACAGCCTTATCCGCAATATGGTAATATGGAAGATATTGTATTAATACTGTTAGTTTCAAGCGGGTTGCTCATCTCAATACAATTTAATGCTACGTATGTACAGTGGTATTAATTCGACTCGATCTATCTACAGCAACTTTTCTACAGAGCATGCAATGTACAGTACAGGGTGCTCCATCTGGTTGTGTGTGTGTGTGTGTTGGTGTATAACTGCGCATGCATTGTTAGTATTTGTAGTATATTTTTTTTAAGTATTTATTATAGAGTGTTCAGCAGTTCAGCGTACAGCAGTCGGTTTTCGCTAAGTTAAGAGCTAAATAACGAACGTGTCATGAAAGCATTTGCAAATTCGATAGCTTATGTCGAGAACTTCCGCTATTCTTAATGAATGGGAGAATTTTGTTAATACTTTATACGAAATAAAAAAGAAAAACAATTTCTCATGTTAACAAAATAACTTGGGGAAAGTTCACAAATTTTAGTTAGTTGGGCTTGTCACGTCTTCAGGTAATTATTTCTCTAAAAGAAAACATATTCTGTCTACTTTAAAATGTTACTGTTAAAAGCTAACAATCAGTTTAACATGTTGTCGCTGTACGAGCTACATTTATTTATATATTTTCATCACAGTTTTAAGTCAATGCCAGTCGAATGTCGGAACTGTTAGTAGATGCTAGATAAAACAAAGTTTATTAAGAGGCAGAACTTGCAAACACAAGAGGGAACATAACAGGAAATTAAAAACGCATTAAGAGAAGTTAAACGGAAATGCAGTTTCATGCCGCAATACAACCTGCCCAATACATCATCAGCCTGTACGCCGGGCATACTTTGATCATAGTCCCACAAAGAAAAACCAACCAAGTGATTGATGCTGGTAAAAATACCCGCCTAGAAAAACAAGTGTGTGTAAGATAAGAAAGAGACAGAGAGAGAGAGAGAGAGAGAGAGAGAGAGAGAGAGGGCACTGTCTAAACTTGACAGCAAGAGCGAAACACTTAAACCTATTCAGAGTTAAAACTAGGCATGCATTAGTATAACACAGTAACCAACATAGATATTACGGGTATTACTCACATACGATGTACGGTGAATTTGCGTGGAGGGGAATTTGGAATGGGTTAGCGTTACGTGAGACCCGAACTCAATGTCGTAAACCAAACCCAGAGAGATGTTTTTGTTTTTTGCTTGCAGTTAAATTTATAGCTTACCTGCCGAGTTTCTCATCATGTTTGGAATCATCAGAGTCCTTCAGTTGGATATTAACAAATTGCCCCATTTCAATAAAAACTGTCGCCTGGTGGCAGACCCGAGACGCACAAACAAAATACGAGTACATAATGTCAAGAAATATGCATGGAAATTCAAAATGAAAAATGGAAAAAGTATAGAAAAAAAAGACAAAGGCTACGGCGGTAAAGAATTCATGTGTTTCACAGTGTTTCTGCGTGTGTGTTTTGCAGCATGCAGCAATCGATCGGCAACGGCAATAACAGACTACGAAAAGCAACGCTGTATCTGCAGTTGCATAGCAGCCAGCTTACGTACCTCACACCAATAGTCCCATTTGGGATTCACATTATTATCAATGATTTGCGTCCTAAACTCCTGTGCGCCCACATTGATAATGGCATACGGATCCGATTTACCCTTGCCCAGCACACTGATGTCCTTCTTCATTAGATTCTTTGCCTCGACGACGTGTATGCGCAACAGACCCTGAAATAGAATACGGTTAGGCGGCAGTAGTTAATTATCTGTTTATACAAATTACTCTATCTGTAAGTAGTCAGTCAGCCAGTCAGTTAGTCAGTCAATCAATCAGACAGTTTAATGAACATAGATAATATGATATTATCTGCATTCAAATCATATGAAATGTAGAAGACCTACGGGGTTAATCATCTATCCATCAGTCAATCAGTCAAACAATATTGTCAGTCAGGCAATCAATCAGTATTTCATGCATGTCTTCATGATCGCTTTGCTGATTCATCATCAATCAGTCAGTCAATCAATCATGTATGTCTTCATGCTTGCTCTGTCCATGAATTATTCAATCAATCAATCAGACAGTATTATATACATTTTGTCACATTTGCTCTTCTGTTCTTAAAGTCATTAATCAGTCAGTCAATATACATACGACTTTCTCTGTGTGGTCATCATCAGTCACTCATAGTAGTAGTCAGTCATTCACTCACTCAGATAACATCGTAAAGTATATTAACATCATAGAAGGCATACACAATGCCTAGCTCTGAAGGCTTACTCATCAACCAATCAGTCGGACACATAGCCACCTACCTCCGGTTCGGGCATTTTGAGTGACACAGCGGAGACTTCGTCACTGAGGGATATCGGCAGCTTGTTGGGCAGCACCATCACATTGCCAATTTGCTCGACAATGATGCGACGCAGCAGATCAGAGAGTCCGGGCATATCCATAAAGTCAATCACACCCACCAGATTGAAGTCAATATTCGGGTTGTTGAGGAAGAAAATCTGCAGACCACCTACTAGCGGCATGGAGCGTATCAGTGGCTTCATCACAACACGCACCCAGCCGTGAATCTGGAAGTCCTTAATGCCGCCCTTCATGCCGCCCAGATAGAAGTTGATATCGCAGTCGCTGGCATAGAACAAGTCCAGATCCATTATAATCTCGTTACGGTCCACGTTCTTATCGTAAATCTTAACGCCGCCAATACGTGGTGGAATCGTGCCCAATATAATTCGATCGAAGCGAAAGCCATTCATCTTGTACTGCGACAGAGCCAAAGCGACATTTGGCTCAATTGTCTCCTTGACCAAGGTGCGAGCAAAGTGATTGGCATTGGGCCAGACCTGCTTCAGAATCTATTGGAGAGGGATGTCAATAGTCTGAATAACTCATGTCAGACTTAAGCTCAAGAGCTTACCTTATTCAACCACTCGGCGCGCTCCACATCCGGAAAGTAGACCCAGGCAGGCAGTTCGTCGATGCGGGCTAGAATCACATCCTTTTCGGAGGCCAGAGCCGATGCCTTGGCTATGTCACGCTTTTTCTCCGATGACTTGGCCAGCTGATCCCGGGCCACAGACAAAATTACGGGTGCTATAAGCCATGCGACGGACCAGCCCATATAACCAACTAGATATATGGAGCCGACAATGGCCACCTTCTTGCCCACCGAGTAGATTACGGAGAAGATGCTGTTCTCATTGCTGGTGCTTGGCTTTGCCACAGCTGTGTTCTCATTGCCAGCATTCGGTGTTGTTGTTGTCGCAATTGCCGTTGTTGTTGCTGTTGCCGTTGCCGTTGCCGTAGGCGTGGCAGCGGGCGTTTCACTCATCTTGGGTGGCTGGGCGAGCGGCACAATTGGCTCTTCCCAGTCTGTATCCGGCGGCACTACGAAATCGGCCAACGGCACAGTCGGCTCAGCTGCGTTCGTATCGCTGGAATAGTGAGAGAAAAGGAAAGAGCAATAAAAATAATTAGAATATGACCGATTATATTAGCCAGAGACCAGCTGATTCATTAGCACAGCCAGCATAGCAAATGATGTCATCGTTGGATGGCTTTATGGAGAGTGTAAAAGCTGCGAAACCTGGTGCCGGCTAAAAATTGTATTTTCTGTATACAAATTGTGTTTATCTAGCTGTTGTTTTCTCATTATATAGCTATGCGTTACTCATACGCCGCGTGGGCCCAGCAAATTGACACAGTTTTTATTAAAGCACTTTACACTGGCAATTGCCAATGGCAGTAATAAGAGATATTGAGCAAGTTGGGTTTTTAATATACATATATAGTTGGGCATGTAGACTTAGAGATACTGTTTGTGATATAATCTTTGGCATGAGCTGAGTTACTTGCCTTAAGCAATTTAACTGCTTGTCAAATTGCACGTCTTTTATCCTTAACTCAGTGTTTTCTAATAAATTGATAGAGAAAGAATGTAGAGTTATTTCTCTCAGACTCTATATTAGTATTTTACTTATGAATATTACCTAAACTCCCCCCTCATAACTGCTGTCAAGTATTTCAACCTGCCTTAAGCAATTTAACCGCTTGTCAAATTGAAGAAGCTTCAACAGAAAATTTCAACCATAAATAGTAAAATTAATAAATTTTACACATGAATCAATTTCAATTTGTTATATTTGATTCCCATTGAGCTCCAACAACAACATAAATAATAAAATAACATTTAAATGGGTTCAGTCTGCATGTCAAAAGTCCTTAGAGAATTCAAGTTTTCATTATCGTAGGTGCATAGGCACTCAGCCTTAACGATTTCTAAATACTCAATGAGCTGGAATCGTAACAGAACTGGCAGCGCCTTCTTTTAAGCTCATTTCTAATTCTAGACTCCTGGGTAAATTTACATCTGGATGTTGCCAGCGCCTTGTGTTTGTATTCCTCCTTTGTTTATCTTATTCATTTGTGACTTTGAATGAGCCAATTTTGTGGGCTCGAGTGAGGCGCCTGGCTTAAAATATTTATTTCGCCTGAAACTTTTGCAATTATATCAACTTACTGATAAATTGAAAAAAGCTTTTGCCCTAACGATTTAACAATGTGTTGAGCCCTAGTTAGGATGGCAACAAACCCAAGATAAATATTTTATATATGGTAGCTAGGCGTCGACAGAGCTTTGCTCACGAAGCTCGTTTGATTTCGGCTTGTATTTGGGCACAAGTACTGCGACATTTGCCCTGGGGCTGTGGGGCTTGTGGCAATGTATTTCTGTAGCTGGCCACCTGTTGCATGCCAGCGAAAAAACAAAAAATAAACAAAAGAGAGAGTGAGAGAGCGGGAGAGAGCGCGAGTCAAGTCTGACATAACTTTAATGCTGTCTGCCTTCAAAAGCTGTTCCATTGCCAAGAACTTGAACCCGCTTAACGACTATTCGCGTATTTGTTTTGCCACATCTTCTCATTCTCTCAATCGTTCTCTCTCTCTCTCTCTGTGTGTCTCTCTGTCTCTGTCCAACTCTAATTGGCACCGCGTTTTTATGGAATGACGTCGTCGTCTGATTGTTGTTGTTCTAGTTTATATACTATATACTATTTGTGTATATTTATATATATACATATATATATACATACATATATATGCATATATATACATATGCATAAATTGTTTTTATATTTGTCATATTTATTCTATATTACATGGGCGCGACCCGCTTGGCCATGTGCACAATCATCATAGATGTTTGTGAATAATAAAAAAAAAACTTAAATAAATCAAATAATATTTAATTGTTGCTTCACCTCATTGTTTGTTATTGTGCGCTCTTCTTCTGTGTTTTCCCAATTGAGCTTGTGTAATTTGTGTGTGCTGGAAAATTAAAAAATTAGTAGGTAAACATAAAAAGGGCTTAAAATAAATTAATCATAAAAAAAGAAAGGGAAATTAAGGGAGATGTGCTTTAGAAACACATGTTGAACGACTTTAAGTATTAAGCAATACTTAAATATTATTTTAAACTGGCATTGGGGAAAACATAATTAAAAATTTAAATTAATGTTGAAAAAATATATAAAAAAAATAAAATATTTGAAAGAAAGAAAAAAAAAATAAATAAAATAAAATAATCCAAGCAAAATTAAAACTCATACTTAAAAATGAATTTAAGCTTTATGAATAATATCTTAAGCAATCGCAAAAAATTATTTCTATTTAAGCTGGAATAGGGGCTGAAAGCTATGAGTTGATAAAATATATTTTGAGTCCCCTATCACAATTATAAATATACTAAAAAAAGAGTTGAGAATCTAGTATTCAAATGAGTTTTGTGACTTTACGTCAATATTAATATTATACATAAATTATAGTGCAATAGATAAATATTTATGTACTTATATAATATATATGCATCTCTTAAGTCTTTATAAATGTGCTTGCTTAAAATTGTCTTTCATTTCGAATACACACACACACATATATATACAGCCATACGCACACACACAAACACACTTGTTTGAGAGTATCTAAAATTGCTATGTGGCATAGAGTATATACAAATATATTTGCCAATATGGAATACAATTTGTATATTTTTATCAAGTTCTAATTTTTCATTCGCTCAACAACAAACAGCAACAACAACAACAACAACAACAAAGTAAACAAAATACATTTGTTGTTTTGAAAACCGGATTCTGATTACGAAATTATATATATTACGCACCCAAACAAAACTTTATAAACTCTAGACGATTTGTATTTTGCTTTTTTCTTTTATTTTTTTGTTTTTTCTGTTTTAAATGAGCTATTTAAAATTCTTTTATTATTGTAGATTGCGCGACGCGTGTGACGACTTGGCGTCGAGGCGACGTTTTGAAAACTGAACGGAAATTCTGAGCGGCAGCCACTAGAAGATTTTGGGCTTTGAGTGAAAGCTCTTTGCCGTTTTGAGCAAAAGCTTCGCACAGCAGCCGGGCTGATGCGGTGCTCAATGCTGTAGTTTCCATGGCGCCATGGAGTAGCCCTAGCTCTGCAGCCTGGGCAGAACACTGGTTAACATAAGAAATCTGATTCTTAAGTGGTTGAATGAAGAAAATTAGCAAAATTAAGAAAGCTTTAAAAGTTGAAAGTGATGTTAAAGTGCATATTAAAAATGTATTTAAATAATTTTGTATACTTTTTTTTATCTAAATAATAAAGTATTTTAATAAATTTATACAATTCAGTTTTAATCTCAATTCGATTGTCTTTCAATTGATGAATATGAGTAAATAAAATTTTTCTATTCAAGCTGATGAATAATCGAGTAACTGATGAGAGTGCTCAATCTAAAACATATAACAACAAGTAAGAACGTTGCAGTCGGGCGCTACCGACTGCGGGATACTCATTCACACCCCCACAGATCACACCCATTGCCACGCCCACAATTGGTTTGTACATATATAATTTTTTGGAAATCAATAGAGGAGATCAGCAGTAATATCTGTATATAATTCTGATTTTCTCACTGAGAATCGGAAAAACGTATAGTTTTTCCCAATTTGCCACGCCCCCAGTAGGCGTAGACATATAATTTTTGGCCAGTTCTTAGAAGTAGTGAAGGGTAACGTAAGTGTGAAATTTGGATGCTTACACTCAAAAAATGCGAAAATTACAGGGTATTTTTTAGCCGGGCATACCCCATAAGGGGCGTAAAATTTATTTTTGGCGCATCGATAAAGGAGCTCACCAGTAACTTACCATCCAATTTTGAAGCTTCTAGCTCTAAAACTGTAGGAGCTACAAACTTTTGCGGTTTGCCACGCCCCCTATGGGCGTAGATATATCCGCCATATCTTTTCCAACTTGGGTTGTCAACCCGAGTATATATACCAAGTTTCAAGTCTCTAGCATCAATAGTGCTCAAAATATTACAGAATTTGAAAAATCACTATATAGTCAGATCCGATTTGCCACGCCCCTAGTAGGCGTGGATATATAGATTTTTGGTCGATCTTCATAGGATCGTATCAGTAACCTACGTGCCAAATTTGGGCGTTTTAGCTTTAAAACTGTAGAAGATACAGTTTTACCCGATTTGCCACGCCCCCAATGGGCGTAGATATATCCGCCATAACTTTTTGATTTTGGGTTGTCAACACGAGTATATATTCCAAATTGCAACTCTCTAGCACTTCTAGAAGTAGTGTTTCTGAGGTATGGGCAAATGCATTTTCCGATTTGCCACGCCCCTAGTGGGCGTATCGGGAAAATCTTGACACTTTATAATTCGAGGGTATACACGAGTATATATTCCAAATTTCAACTCTCTAGCTTCAAAACTGTGCAAATGGTTTGCGTTCATACGGACAGACGGACAGACGGACAGACGGACAGACGGACAGACGGACAGACGGACGGACAGCGTGACGGACATTGCACAAAACCAATATACTCATTTCACTTTGTGAATGAGTATAATTATATTTAATACTATTATATTAATCGTGATTAAGATATTTTGCTCCCTTATAAGTGTTCATTTACTAAATATATAAATTCTATTGTGCTTCTATCGTGAACTTCTTGCACAGTGTACTCATTTGTTAATTATACAGACAGCACCCAGGTCAGCCATTAATTTGGAATTCTAGCAATTTGTGCTAGGGATAATGTTGAAGCCTTTGGCAACTGATCTCATGCTTAAACTATGTTTTGTCTGTTAAATTGACGTGCCGCATCGTGTGCCCACAAGGGCCAACTAACAGTTACAGTTAAGAGGCAGCATTAAGCAACGGAGTGGGACGCTTTTCATAAATAACAAATATGTGCGCAACACTTGACGTATGAGTAATATGAGTAATAATCGTGGCATATGCATTTATAATGCCAGCAGCAGATTAAAAGGTAAACAACGCGCCACGAAAAAGCGCAAATCAAACGCAAACAAACTACAGCTGGGCCGAACTTTAATATGGCCTTCAACACCCGCATCCGCTCACCAACACACCAACACACCCACACACATACACACACACCCACACACGCACAGCTTTACATGTCGATGCACATTGTTGGACCTGGGAAGAAAGGTAGGCAAAAGGTGGGCAGCGTTCTTTGTTGAAGGACGCACAGTGTTGTTGCTGCAGCTGCTTCTGCTGCTGCAGGCAATGCCTGGCCTGGCAAATGCCTGGAAAATGTTGCATCAAATGCCGCTCCTCGGGAATTTCAAATTTGCCAGCAATTTGACTTGTGCCAACACAGCAAATGCTTTGCATGCCTCGAGCTCGAAAATGAGCGTCTGCCAATTAGGAATGGAGCCTATGAGAAGTTCTTAAGGCACGTTATCTAGGCCCTGTTAAAAGCTTTTGCTGAGTCGAATATATGCATATATGTATAGGTAGGAAGTAATTCCATCAACTAAGTAAATGAAAAGAAAGAAAATATCTTAATTCCGTATGTTTAATCTCTGAATCTGGGACTCCTTATCAGGATTACTTCTATATTCCTCCTCTATTATTATTGCTCTGTTCTAATAAAAACTTTGTATTAATCATAAAAATGACTGAAACACTTATTAAATATTCTTGTCACGCATTCCAGCGCCATGTGTACTGCATTTGACGCAATTGTATTGCTTTATAAATAATTGCTTTTTGTGGCCTTGATTTAGTTATCAGCAGCTCGGCTGGGCACACGTGACGTATGCATAATAATGAGGGTAGAACTTTGAAAATCGAAGTCGTGATAGAACAATAAACTTGATGTTTGTCCAACGATTGTCGATTCGATGTAAACTAAGCGATTCACAAGCCAACACGCCACAGCGAGCCTGAAACGCCATCAATCGGGGTCACAAGGTTGACGGCTGTGCTCGAGTGGAAGACTGGAAGATAAACAAATCCTTAAAGACATCCTTCCCTTTGTTGATTTTCCTCTATCGTTTGTTCAGTTTGCTCTCCGGTAAATGACGTCATGCCAGCCTTTGATTTATGGACACGCAGTCAAGCCAATCGCATCGAATCTCAAATTAAATGTTACAAATTCTCAGCCAATTGCCATACGCAAGTCAGTTGGGGGCGTGGCAGCTGTGTGAAGCTCGACAGTTGCTCGACTGATTGCGTAGCCATAAACGACAACAAATTGAGTTAATTAAGTGAATTACCCATGCACTATATACATTGAAAAGCTGATTACATCTAATAGCATTTCCTGCTTGTGGTGCATGCATTTAACAACTTGTTAAAGGAGTGTCCTTTTGCCTCGCACAACACTCAATTAACGCTAGAACCACTTGGGAATTATAAAATGTAATTTGCGGACATAAATACTTTATGACTCATATAAGCTTGGGCTTTGATAGTGTAGTGTAGTGAGTATATAGTTGCGTAAGGCTTTGTATATAGCCATACAACACTATTATATATGTATATAAATATTTATATGAGAAATATCAAGAATATATTGGATCTGTATAAAGGCTCAGTCTAGGCAAGCAAAGTAATGAACTCCCAGACTACTCATGCTTCAGATCAACGGACCACTATCTAGGGATGCTAGATGTTAGGGAGAGGATACTGAATAGCAGCAACAGTTGTATTCTTGGCTTATGTAATACAAGGTCAAGTTCTGTAATTTATGAAAGAGTATTTAATATTCATTATACGTATCCACCTGTTGTTTTCTATGCCGAATGATCACATAGTAGCCGTCATCAGCTTGGAAGCTGCCCCAAAAGTTGACCTTCGTTTGTGTCTCGTTGACCCACAAAGTCAACTTAAACAGACGTTGTCAACCCCTTGCAAACGTAATGCAATTTGCATTATGAAGCACGTTTCGAGTGTTTGACACACACACACACACACACGCATTCACAAACACTCATACACATACGTATGTACACATCGCATTCAATATTTAAACAACTTTTCTGCCTACTCAGCCGACAGAGCTGTGGGGTTAAGCGTAAGCCTATTAAAGGATATGAGCCATATGAAAAGCATTTCATATTTTTTTCTTGAAGGAAAAGCGTATGAAAATTAAAGTTGTGCATTCGAGTGAGAGGTCGGTTCTTTGTGCACGTCTGTTGATGATGTTTTCATGAAATGGCCGTAGGGATACATATAAAATATATGTAAAGCAAGCGAAAGTTCGAGCGCTAATGAAACCTGAGCCAGCCACACACATACAAACACTCGAGTTGCCCAACAGGCGGGCTATTAAATTAGCTAGAGACTTCAAAGGGGCAGGGAGCAGAGGCGTGCAGTGCGAGGGGTTTTTATTAATAGACATTATTATCGCCTCAATCAGTCGACAGGCTAAATGCGAGGGGAAGAAGGGAAGAAAAAGCAAACCAAGAGCAGAAATTGGAAGCTTTTGCTTATGAATTATACACAACTTTTCCTTTTGGTAGTCCCAATAAAAAAGCCATAAATTTGAAAGGAACTCTGTGTGGGAGTGAGAGTGGGGAACCAGGAAGTAGGCAGCCTAACAAACACAGGTGCCTTGGCAAGTACTACGGAAAAAAACACACAAAAAATAATGTAATAAGAGCAAGGAACCACGCACGGAAATCGTTGGCAACAGTTAAGGAAACAATTAGCAAGACGAAGGTTCAAAATGAACGACTCTGAGATACTATTGAAACTAAGGCAGTGTGCAATAGGGAAATATATGAATATTATTTATACTAAAATTTTTTTAGTTTTTTGAAGGGAAGATTTTAGAGAACTTATATTATTAGAACAACAGAATTTAATAACCAAGACATAGACTATAGACTATACTATATACTATATAAATACATATACTCTAATGCGCTGAATTTGAATCTAAAAGTTGGTGATGTTTGTTTGCTAATTTTCGTTTATTATTTTGAATACCTTATGTTAATTGAGCTATTCTTGTTTCAGACTTAGCAAGTTAGTAAAAGTATAGTAGTCTGCTCCATAGTTACTAAATTTAATTAAATTTGATGAATATTTCTTATTCAAGAGATATAGAGACTTTACGCTTCTTTTTCATCATAAAATATGAATTTTTGTTTAATTGTAAACCTTTTGGATAATCCATATATTTTGAAAAATTAACCACTACTAAAGCGTAGAAGTCTTTTACTATAAACAAGATATTTTTTAAACTTATTGATCAGACTTACACATTTGATAAAATTTACATCATAAACTGAAATATATTCTCTGAATCATTTCATACAAAACTGGAGTACTGTATACTATTATACTTATAAAAGATTGCATTAATATAGCCTACTTTAAGGGGCACTCGAATCAACTTTCAATATTTTGTACATAGAAACTATAATATTATATTCCAAAATTTAACAATTTTATATTATATTAACAAACTCATAACGCAATATTTCTACAATGCTACATTATGTAAACTATGCAAAAAAGCAATCGAAAATAATATTCATCAAAAGCTGCTATAACTTTAATATATTCATTTTTATTAATTTCCTTTCGAGCGCAAGTTGCAGTGACTTTGTTACTTTGAATACTTTCTGCTGTCAAAAAGTTAGAAGTCTTGTCAAATCCATATTCTCGCTCGCTGACAGAGTCGACAACTGCAAAACTGTTGTCGCATTTGTCATGAGCCCAAAATGGATACATGGCCAGCCGCAACAATACCAACAATTGCCACGTTCTCGGTAGGGTCCTTCTCACTTGATGCGCCCTTCAAATGTGGTTACACTTTAATTATGCCTGGCGTCAAGTGCAAAAGGGGGGCAAGCGCAGGCATAACAAAAAGTTCGTGAAATCCTTTCGCGCGTCATAAATGTCTGTTACAACGTTTGTGGCGACTGTCTGTCTGACAGTCTGACTCTGACTGAGTGTGTGTGTGTGTGTCTGATTGTGTCAGCACTTGCTGTCAGGCTATAGCTTGCTTTGTGCATGTCACGGCATTTGTGCGTTGACAACGCTGCGTATGCGTAACTTTTACAATATTCACTTTAAAATAAAGCGACACACTCACACACACACACACACACATCTATACAGCTTTAGCCATACACAACGATAAACAGCAGCTTAAGCGATAACCAAGGGCCGGACCCGCCACTTAGGACTGCTGAATTTTTAATGTTGACTTGCAAATTTAGCTTACAGTTTGGTAGGTGCCGCTGCTGCTGCTGATGGCGCTTGAACGACGACAAAAGGCGACCAAGCAACAAAGCCGCACAAAGGATCCACAAATAAAGCACAATTGCTGGTGACACTTTTACTTTTTGTGTTCAGTTTCACTTGGCTATATTGATTCGAGTAGTTGGAATTGTCAGCAAAGAAAAACGCGCGCCGAATTTGCCTAGCGGCGGGCGCAACAAAGCGATACAAACACAACGAACGTGGCGCCTCGCACGCGTCTCGCACACAACTGAGCCGCAGTCTGACAGCGTGCAACAAAAGTCACTCAAGGCGCAGCGTGTGACCCAGTTTTGGTGAGCTGTAAATGACTCAAAGAGCAAGAGAGTGCACAAGAAGAGAGTGAGAGTGAGAGTGAGAGAGCTTTGAGTGCCATTCTGTAACGCAAGGTCGCATTTTGTTTACGTTCGTTGCTATTTTTGGCGCCAAAAAGACGAAACAACTGTTGCAGCAACTGGCAATGGGAGTGTGAGCTGTGTGAGTGAGAATGCTTGAGGCGTGTGTGGCTGCTATAAATATTTGCATATTAATCAAGTGCAGTCGCATCACTGCGTTTTATTGGGATAAGTTCTGATTTAATTCACTTACATACACAAACTTTATAAATGTATGAATATTTATGTATATACATATATAAAAAAAAAATTTTTTTTTAACATATTTATTTTATTTTGTTCAATTGAAAATAGTTAAAATTAGTTTAACGCATTTTAAGTGCATATATTAAATACTTAAGGCCAATTAAAATATATGTATTCATAACAACGAAAAAGTTCGGGCATGCGCACAGTTTGAGAGCCAATGTGCTTTGCTAAGTGGCCAGACGAAAGCATAAAGTTTGAGAGCAGCTGCTTAAGCTATTTGCAGTTTAGCTTTCAATGCAAAGCGTTTTTAACGGTTTGTATGAATTGAAAAAGGTTTTAAAAATTAACAAAAATATATGATTTGATTTATTACATATTTAATAATTTCAAAATTATTTTTTATATTTTTTTGGTCTTTTATTTTATACTTTAATAAATTTTTAATAGTACAATTTCTATTTAAAAATTTAGTGAGCTATCCAAAAGTGGCTTAGAATATATTTTTACTATATTTACTTTGAAGAACGTTGTTACCCTGTCTATTTTTATATTTTGGTCAAGTTAATTCATGCTCCTTAGTCAGGTATTTCTGTACTGTAATTGAAGTTTTCAGTTTCACAAATAAAAAAGTGAAGTAGTTCTTTTTATATTAAATTTCATCTTCTTTTTTTGCGCTTCTTTGCGGCAACAGTCGAATTGACTATCACCTTTTATGTGGCTACGTATGGTGCGTCATAAAAATGTCATTTCAATTGTTTCCATGCACAGGTAAATTCATTAAATTTTTCAACCAAGTACTGTGCATAAAATAACTTTGTACAGATGAGTTGACAGCATTTAAAAGTCAACTCTATGTCAGAAGTCAACTATTCAACAGCTCCACCAAAAAAATTCTGTTTATTTTAGCCTCATATAACGCACATCAACAAAATATTTTTAATAGCGTCATATTTTGCGTGCCAGTTTAGTTGACACTAAAAATAAATCATATTGGGCTATACACAAAAATAAAAAAATATATATATACAAATGTTTTTATGAAAATAAAGATAAACCCAAAGAACGCAACAACGAGGCGGCAAATCCGACAGAGCAGCGCGGTCCGAAAAAGAGAAAACATAAATACAAATTTCCAAAAAATTCCTATGCTGCGAAATTTATGAGCCAATGGATTTTTTATTAATAGTTTAGAATGCTCTGTCCACGAGTCTCCAAACTGCAAGAATCACATCAAAATTTGTGACAAAAAATCCAAAAATGTCTTCAAAATTTATGGCACATTAAATGCAAAAGGCAGACAACTGCGTCACCTATCACCCCTCGGTATTGCTCTTAGCAATCCTTCCACTCCCTCAATAAAGGGTTAAAATATTGTTTTCCCTTTGCGACGGCACACGACATGCATCACAATAAATTCAAGCGGAGGACACACAAGAATCCACATAATAATAAGAATACATAATAATAAAAATATGACACGAATTCCAGTTGGTAAAACAGCATATTACATAGGCCTCAGTCACGGTCGCCCGAGTAACTTAGCTCCACGCATGCCCAGGCAACCCATTACGACCCACTACCTCATCGAGAATCCTCAATCTGAACTTGATTTTGACTTTACGGTAGAGAACACAGCTAATGCAATAACAAGAAGAGAGGCGACCAAAGCGTGCAGCATGTATGTATATATATATATTTTATGTTGCTATATATATATATACATAAGCTCCGTAGCGACTCAGACTCAGTTAATGCGATATGAGTTAACATGATAGCTTTTCCCTGAATCAAAATGAAATTTGTTGTTGTCAAAGCATCGATCTAGGTTCCAAGAACAATTGTAAAAATATATTTCCTTTAAAAAAATTCATCTGCTTCTCTTCAACTTTTAATATCGACAAAGAGTTCTTTTTTGTGCAGTGCCCGAGTAATATTTGTACCATTTACATTATACATCTATATCTATATCTATATATATGTATCTGTATCTGTATCTGTATCTGTATCTGTATCTGTATCTGTATCTGTATCTGTATCTGTATCTGTATCTGTATCTGTATCTGTATCTGTATCTGTATCTGTATCTGTATCTGTATCTGTATCTGTATCTGTATCTGTATCTGTATCTGTATCTGTATCTGTATCTGTATCTGTATCTGTATCTGTATCTGTATCTGTATCTGTATCTGTATCTGTATCTGTATCTGTATCTGTATCTGTATCTGTATCTGTATCTGTATCTGTATCTGTATCTGTATCTGTATCTGTATCTGTATCTGTATCTGTATCTGTATCTGTATCTGTATCTGTATCTGTATCTGTATCTGTATCTGTATCTGTATCTGTATCTGTATCTGTATCTGTATCTGTATCTGTATCTGTATCTGTATCTGTATCTGTATCTGTATCTGTATCTGTATCTGTATCTGTATCTGTATCTGTATCTGTATCTGTATCTGTATCTGTATCTGTATCTGTATCTGTATCTGTATCTGTATCTGTATCTGTATCTGTATCTGTATCTGTATCTGTATCTGTATCTGTATCTGTATCTGTATCTGTATCTGTATCTGTATCTGTATCTGTATCTGTATCTGTATCTGTATCTGTATCTGTATCTGTATCTGTATCTGTATCTGTATCTGTATCTGTATCTGTATCTGTATCTGTATCTGTATCTGTATCTGTATCTGTATCTGTATCTGTATCTGTATCTGTATCTGTATCTGTATCTGTATCTGTATCTGTATCTGTATCTGTATCTGTATCTGTATCTGTATCTGTATCTGTATCTGTATCTGTATCTGTATCTGTATCTGTATCTGTATCTGTATCTGTATCTGTATCTGTATCTGTATCTGTATCTGTATCTGTATCTGTATCTGTATCTGTATCTGTATCTGTATCTGTATCTGTATCTGTATCTGTATCTGTATCTGTATCTGTATCTGTATCTGTATCTGTATCTGTATCTGTATCTGTATCTGTATCTGTATCTGTATCTGTATCTGTATCTGTATCTGTATCTGTATCTGTATCTGTATCTGTATCTGTATCTGTATCTGTATCTGTATCTGTATCTGTATCTGTATCTGTATCTGTATCTGTATCTGTATCTGTATCTGTATCTGTATCTGTATCTGTATCTGTATCTGTATCTGTATCTGTATCTGTATCTGTATCTGTATCTGTATCTGTATCTGTATCTGTATCTGTATCTGTATCTGTATCTGTATCTGTATCTGTATCTGTATCTGTATCTGTATCTGTATCTGTATCTGTATCTGTATCTGTATCTGTATCTGTATCTGTATCTGTATCTGTATCTGTATCTGTATCTGTATCTGTATCTGTATCTGTATCTGTATCTGTATCTGTATCTGTATCTGTATCTGTATCTGTATCTGTATCTGTATCTGTATCTGTATCTGTATCTGTATCTGTATCTGTATCTGTATCTGTATCTGTATCTGTATCTGTATCTGTATCTGTATCTGTATCTGTATCTGTATCTGTATCTGTATCTGTATCTGTATCTGTATCTGTATCTGTATCTGTATCTGTATCTGTATCTGTATCTGTATCTGTATCTGTATCTGTATCTGTATCTGTATCTGTATCTGTATCTGTATCTGTATCTGTATCTGTATCTGTATCTGTATCTGTATCTGTATCTGTATCTGTATCTGTATCTGTATCTGTATCTGTATCTGTATCTGTATCTGTATCTGTATCTGTATCTGTATCTGTATCTGTATCTGTATCTGTATCTGTATCTGTATCTGTATCTGTATCTGTATCTGTATCTGTATCTGTATCTGTATCTGTATCTGTATCTGTATCTGTATCTGTATCTGTATCTGTATCTGTATCTGTATCTGTATCTGTATCTGTATCTGTATCTGTATCTGTATCTGTATCTGTATCTGTATCTGTATCTGTATCTGTATCTGTATCTGTATCTGTATCTGTATCTGTATCTGTATCTGTATCTGTATCTGTATCTGTAAATGTATCTGTATTTATATCTATATCTATCTGTTTCTTTATGAATTTCTCTATCTTTAGAACTATCTATTTATCAAGTTAAACAGTTTGATAAGATACTTTATGTATCTGACGCTGTCACTCGATGCTAATCTAGTGCACTTTAAATAACTCACAATCAGCATTTGAAAAGCAAATCCACATGCACATCCCTTTCTTGTGCCAGCGCCACACACGGGCACACATGCTGTCTCTCTCACACTCTTTTTCCCCCTCCCGCTCTCTCGCATACGCTCAGCACGATAAACCGGAAGTGCTTGACGCTTTTGCATATCCTCAAGTGCCACTAAGTGGTGCTATTGCTTTCATTTGTGTGCGGCTTATCGCACTCTAACTCAAACAGCGCTTCAGCTCTTGTCCTGCCTCCCTTTACCCACCCTCCTCTGTCCACTCTTGCCTCCCCTGTGTCATGTGCACAAGTGTTTGTAACTGTTCTATCGTAGTTTTTCCCGGTTTTGCAACAACTTGTTTTTCTTTTCTATCTTTTTTTTTGTGCTTTATTTTTATTTTTATTTTGTATCGCTGACCATGACAGCTTTTACCCGTAAAACCCTTTGCTCGGCTTTTGCCATGGCCAACTGTCCAGAACATAAATGACATTTATATTGGTTATAGAACGTATTTGAAGAAACTGTTGTTATTGTTGTTCTTATGTGTTGTAGTTGTTGTTATCGTGTGTACGTGCGACCATTTTGGCCCATATAAGCGTAACAATAACATGCATTGTTTACGACACAGACGTTGGCCAAAAAGGTCAAGTTATGAAAAATGACAACAACAACAACAACAATAACAACAAAAGTAATGTCAAAGATTTCTGCTTGCGGAAGCATTGAAAAACTTTTCGCAATATTGCCAAAAAAAGTAAAACAACTAAAACAAAAATTAAATATAAAATACTTAGAAATTCATGAGTTGCTTGGCCAAAATGAGAAAGGGCTGCAATGGAAAATATTGCGTATACGCAACGTGGCGAAAGCAAACGCTAATGTCCCCCAATTTTAGGTGAAATGGTTGTGTGTGTGTGTGCGTGGTTAGGCAAAGCGCGTGCTTTTGGCATATTTGTGTGCCTACGCAATTCACACACACACACATTCACACACACATACACACACACATACACACACACATATCTACACACATAGCATGCAGTCTGGCATTTAAAGCGGGCGCTGAACGATTTGCCTCATAAATCCATCGCCGCAGCCAATACAAATAAACAAGGGTGGGGGTTTAGGGCGGCGCAGACAGTTCAAAGCAGCAATAGTAGTTGGATGGACAGATTATCAGCACATAGAAACACACACACATGGACACACACATAGAGCCCTGTGAACATCCTCACACACAGAGCCTCGCCTGGAGTTAAAAGCCACAGCCGTGCGGCTGACACGCGCTGATTAAACTCTCTTTAAATGTTCCGAAAATCGTACGTGTTAAGTTTATAGGCTGCGCATTAGCAGATAGCTCAATACACTTTGAAAAAAAATTCTATAAGTATAAGAGATTTAATTTGTATAATTAATATATATGTATATATACCAGATAATTGCAATATAATTATTGGTTTGTATTGTAATATATTATATTATATATACTTATATATTTTAGTAATTTAAATATTAATTTAAGGCTTAAAAGGTTAACATGCATCTAAGTCATTTAAAGCTTATGCTATTCAGCATTAGCTGATTATCTGTTAGAGCTAAATATTAATATTATTGGATTAGATAGTCTACGGCACATATCTCATTCAAGGCATATGATGCTTATGCCTGCACTCCAGTTGCATCCCGTCTAGTTATATAGACATGTGAAGCTGTTTTACCTTAACTGTCTTATTGATTTACCACACGTTAACTGCTTGCTGCATTCTTGACAGCAATTACCTTTTATTGTGTTGTAAGTGCAAGGACCAAAAATTCTTCTCGAAGTTAGAAAATGAATGAGAAATAGTCTCTCTTTTTTTTGTCAATCAATCATTATTTAATTCAATTGATCTGTCTTTGTCTTGATTTGAAATAAAATTAGAGATTGGTTTTTCTTTGAATTTCAAGTGACATATATATGTGAAACATATATTATTTAAAGATTGTCAGGAAATTGCTGTCTCTTACATTTAAAATTTAGAAAAATAGTAGATATAAAAATATATCAAAGCAAATGAAAACAATGAATGAAAATAATATATGAGTAAATTCCCAATATTATATATAATTTCATTTCATTTAATTAAATTAATTTATTAATTATTTTGAAATGATTTATAATTAACTTTCGCCTTTCATCTCTGTGCCTTTGCAGTGTATTTGTGAGCACAGCAATTTTTGATTTGTTGTTTTTCTTTTCTCTCCGCCCAAACTTTTTGGTTCTGCGACATAACTGGCTATAGATTTGTGTTTATTTTTTCATTGTTTTGTTTTCTGTCATTTTCTGGGCGCCAACCCTTTTGGCCAAGGGTTGCCCAAAAGTCAGTCATGCATGGGGCGTTTGTGACCCAAACAAATACACTTTAAATAGCTTTGGCCCCTTGGGGGAATTTGTCCTTTTTGCTTGTTTTTTTTTTTTGTTTTTTTTTGCCTCTGCTGCTGGGTGCCTAAATCATATTAATGAATTTTCTTCTGGTCATGTTTGGGCTGTAGTGCTACATTAATTATGCAAAATTAAATTTTATATCGTCGCATTAAAGGGAAGCAACAAATCTGGAAAGAGGAAGGTCAAAAAAGGGATGCTTCAACGCCTTTGCTGGCTGCCCATTTTTTTATCGCGCGGCTTATTTAAATTTATGAATTGAAAAAATATTAAATGCCAGCAGTGCGAGGCGTAATCCGTTTGGGTCATTAGGAAGCAATGCTTTTTTTCTTCATTTACACACACACACACACATAGTCACACTCGCACACACGCACATCCGTGGGCAGCTGTGACTGCTGGTTAAGCGGCTTCCATGGTTCCACATCCAATTTAAACTCTACTACGATGAACCTCATTACCCTGCAGTGCAGTGCACAATAGTTTTTTTTTTTTTTTGGAAACTTTTATATTTAATGTTTATCTACAGCCGTTTCATAAATCACGTCAATTCGCTGGAAGCGAACCGGCGCCAAAATGCGCTGTAACTTTGTCGGTAGGCAAACAAAATGCTGGCGGGCCAGACAAAACAGCCTAATTAGACCGCAGGTGACCGCAGCTGGCAAATATGGCCGACACGACAATAACAACCAGCAACAGCAACAAGAGTATGATCTGCGTAAAATGTATCTGAATTGCAATTCATGCGTGTTAGTAATGAGCGCAAATGACGCGGCCAGCGAGGCGTATGAGTGATAAACAGCTGTCCAAGTTGAAGCCAATGAATAGCTGAAAGAACCGTTCAACTAATTAGCATTGGCGCTTAATGGCCCAATGCCAATCAACAGCACTTGAACAATGCCAGTCTAGACTTTAAATTACTGCAAAGCTTAACAGGCAATTTAACAATGTGTTGCCGTTTGCAAGCAGATTTAGCAAGAATTTTAAGCAATATCCTTTCTGTTTGTAAAAACAAAGGAATTAGCATTTGCAACTCGATAAATAATAGGAAACATGTCTCAAAATTTACAAGAGTTTGCTAAATACTTGTTAACTATTTCTAAGATTTATAAGCCAAGTTTGTATGTTAAGTAATAGTTTGCTCCAAACTCTTTTGTTTTCCTGAAGTTTATTTCAAATTTAAAGCTTGCTTTTTTAATCACAGTTTCTCTCTCTCTTTCTCTGTCTCTCTCACTACACTTTTGCAACTGCTAAGCATTTAAGAAGCTCTCTTTCTGCTGTATTTCTCTCTATAACTGTGCTTGGGTTCGATACGTGCGAGCCATTTAAGCAGAAGTTGCAGCCAATGGACCGACATAAACCCAATAACTAAGCGCTCAATGGGCTCTATCTAGGTGTGTGTGCGTGTTGGTATTTATGTGTGTGTGTGTGTGTTCGTGTGTGCCAGCGTGTGTTATACGGGCCAATTTGCGCTTGGTGCCGAGACCAATACTAAAGCCGAATACGGGTCTGGTCTACGTACTACAGCATAACCTACAACATTTTTGGCTTACTCCACTTGCCACGCCCACTTTGGTTACCCTTGGCAGCGGCAGGAGCTGCACTAGAAGCCCAGTTAGTGTCTTGCCGGGACGAGCATGTAGTTGCGATTAAAAGTTTTTTCCTGTTGCTGTCATTGGCAAATGTCTGTGGGCAATCAAGCTGCATGAGTGCATTTGGTGCCTGCTGCTGCACCTGCCACATTCTATCAGTCACCTATACACACACACACACTCACACACACACACAGTGGCATACACAAGCAAACCCGCGAGCGTGCAGCATCATTAACGTGGTCGACTGTTCGTGTGCAGCGTTCTAAGCCGTTTTCCCAACTGCTGTTGTCCTTGTTGATTGTGTTGCATTGGCATTGGGCTTAGCTTACACAAAAGGTGCGCCAAGTCCTTTGTGCGCGGCTTTAATTATCGGTATCGATAAGCCAACCAGATGGCGCTGACAGCGTCTTTGTCTGATAAGACTATATATATAAATACATATATACATATTCGACTTTCAATTACAATGTCTTATAATTATATTACCCCTGTCATGCTGCTTAAGGTTTTTGATGCGAAATGCATTCACTAAAAGCAGCTTACGCTGCGTATACCCATTATCGCCCAAGGAATGCTGTGTTTAAGTATGGTATGAATGGAAATAGATAATGGTAAGCTTATTGGCAGTGCCAAATTGCTTTATGCATGTCCAATTCAATGGCCTTAAAATTTGAGTCCATTGCCTAGATACACACATACATATATACATTTGCTGTGTGTCCTGTTTGTGGGTGCCCATCAAAGCCTGCATAATTCGATTGAAAATTAAATTGTTATTAGTTTGCGCAACAGGCAATTGAATGTATTGAGCACTGTGCTCCACTCCCAGTTATGGCCCGGCATAAAAGCTGCCTCATTAGCATAGAGACTGAGCGAGCTGCCGCAGCGCTGTGGATGCCACACAAATTTACATGCAACACTAAAAATAACATAAATATTGCCAGGCGACAGCAGCAGGCGACAAACGAAAAAAAAAAGAAAACGAAAAAAACGAGAGAACGACAAAAAGTGAAAGAAGACAAACAAAGCGAAGCAGAGGAAAAACTACACAAAAAAAAATGAAATTCAAATAAACCTTAAAATTGACTTAGCGACAGCAGCGACGCCGGCAGCGACGGCAACTGCGACAGCCGGCAGCACAAGAAATTAACACAAAATCAAAATACATAAAAATAAAAAAAAAAACAACGAAAACCAACAAAAATGTTAAAGCAAAAACGTCAACAGCGCTGTCGCTAAGCCAGCAGCAACAGCTAAGCACAAATCCATGAACTCGCCACTTGTTAACGACTAGAAAATACCCTAGAATTAGAAGAATGAATATGAGTATGCCATTTCATTTAATTTCTGTGTAGAAATTGAGCTCTGCTTTTGAGTTAACATTGGTAGTCTCTAAGAAAATTTACAGCCTGATAGTTAAAGACTCTATTTACACTAATTATAGGTCTATTTAAAAGTCACATACACCCATTACACTTGTGCTCGCTTGCTGCCTAACGTTGGTGTTGGTTGCGTCGATGCCAACATATTAAAATGTAACCATGCTAATGCAGCGCGTCGAACTTGAACATGTTGCAAGCGAGAGTCGACATGAAAGTTGGATAGTAGTGGTATGTGTGTGATTGTAAGCGAGTAAGTTTTGGATTTTGCTCTTTATGTTAATTTTGTATATTTTAGCCTTACTTGCTTAGATAAATATTTACAATTTTTTATTTAATTTTTGTTTTTATATTGAATTATATTAATAATAATTGTTGAATACAAATATTTTAGATTTATTATTATTTATATTAAAGATAGTTAAGTTCATAATCCCTTAGCAGTCTCTCCAACTTTGTCAAGCTTAGTCCCACTGTGCCGTTTCGTCGCGCTTAAAACCGCTCTTCATGCCACCCACTCATACAACTGGAGTCACACACACACACACACAGAGCGACGCTCGCACACAAACAGGCAGCAAACAAGTTCTCGACCAAAGTTCAAACGCAACCTGGTTGGTTGGTTGGCGTTGGCTGCCGGCAATGGCGACGTCGACGCCAACGTCGCCGCCAGCTCAGTTTGTTTATAAATTTTGTGCTGTGCGGACGTCTGCGCATCGTTTAGTCGTGCATTGCCAAGTCGCATACTCGTTTTGTCGTCTTCGCGCGTGGCGCGGTAATTGCCTGACCTGCTCCCCCAGCTCCTCTCACGCACAGTTGCCGCCTACGCCAGAGCAAAAGGCGCGCGACAAGTGAAGCTCACATACTTACATACTCATACACATACGTACATACATATATTCATCTATATTCATCTATATGCGTGTCTGTGTGTGCGCTTGAGTTTTTGCCTATATTTGCATTTGTGTATCGTGTTTACCGTGTGTCGCGTTGATTTCTTTTGTTTGCTGGCCAATTGTTGGGCTTAATTAATTGCAAGTAGCATATGGCTCAGCAGCAACAACAACAACAACAACTACCACAAATACATTGACAGACGTCGAGTATATTTCGCAACAAATGAAAAGGTATTGAAAAAGTGCTTACTTCTCCACCAATACGCAAACACAAAAGCCAGCACAAGCAGAAAAAGCAAACAGCGGCAAACGAAGCAGCAGGCGAAGCCAATACAAAACCAGTTTTCAACAACGCTGCAAGCAGCGCAGTCGCAGCGGCCAGTAAGGTAAGTGAGTGTGTGTGTGCGTGCGTGTGTGTGTGTGAGTGTTTGAGTTGTTGTTTTATCAGTCTGTCTGAGGCAGACGTCATCGTTGTCGCCGTTGCCGTCGCCGTCGCAGTCGCTGCTGTTGCCCGCCCACACGCCTACGTCGACTTCGCCTGCAAAACTGGCTTCAGCTTTGAAAATGTAACTTTAATTTGATTAAAGAACTGACTTTAAAAGCCCGATGACTCCATATCGCCATCTCGCTCCCACCGCTGGCAGCCAGAGCGGCGACAACTTGTTGAAAGAATTTCAATATGCCAACTAGTCAAATACACGCAGAAGACGCACACAAAGGAGCAGAATTCGAGTCGTCAGCAGTTGCTAAAGGACAAAGCATGGGGAATAATTTAAATCATGCTAAATTAAAAACAAAACTAATTTGCACAGTTTTGCAGTTGGCTCCAACTTTGTCTGCGCTGCTTCTGTTGACAGGAAAAAATACTCATTTGGACAGCCAGCAGAAAGAAGAGCAGCAACTACATCAACAACAACAAAAAAACTGAAATAGCAACGGCAACTGCAACAGCAATAACAACAACAACAACAACAACATTAAAATCCTAGCTGCAAACTTTTTAATTGTCAACTTTTAACTGAGTCGCAGCATCGACTCAACTCAACTCGAGTTTAGTTTAGGCCGAGAGTGCGACTCGAGTTCGAGCTCAAAAAAGAAGCTTTCAGCAATGTTTTTTTTTTCTTTTAATTTTTTTTTTTTACTGGATTCACTAATTGAAATTGAGTTTGTTCGCTTTTACTTGCATGCAGTGTATATATTCCTTTTGATAGACGAAAACTTTTTAACCGCTTTGTGTGAAATTATTTAGAAGCCCAATGAAAAGAGAATATTTTTAAGCTTACATTTAAAATGGAAAAGTTGAAAAAAGGGAAAGAGATTGAAAAGGGCGCTTTGTCTATCGTATGTACATAATATAACAACCTTGCAGGGTCTATATATATATATATATATATATAATTAATTTTATTTCTTTATGTGAAGTTTATAAACTATTACAAATTAAAGTATAAGTTTTATATAGGCCATGGGCACGTTGTATGTTTGTATTATATATTTTTTATTGGAATTATATACATGTATAATATAGATTAGATGATAATGCAATTTGCCG
Organism: Drosophila nigricruria; assembly: GCA_037075265.1. Taxonomy (NCBI): domain Eukaryota; kingdom Metazoa; phylum Arthropoda; class Insecta; order Diptera; family Drosophilidae; genus Drosophila; species Drosophila nigricruria. The sequence continues at coordinate 19,980,295 of JBAMCI010000035.1, forward strand.
GGGCTTACATTCAGTGCAAGTTCGTGCTGGGCATAATATTTATTGTAATCGTATTATATATACTCACATTCCTTAGCTAATCACATGATTAATGTATTCATAAAGAGAGCTGATAATCTGAGCTGCCCAGATAATATTGTTCTATTGAATAGAATAGAATGTAGATTCACTTAACTTCAGAGCAATTCAATATTTGCAGACAGTTTTTGATGTGATTTAACCTAGCCTTATCATGCATAAATCATAAGTTACTTAAATAAAGTCCTTATGTGCTTCTGAAGGTGTTGTTAAGCTGTCTTGTTCCTAGCACTTAAATCTTCTTTAAGTGTCTCTCTTAATATGTTTTTAATTGCTGACAGTTGTTTTAGACTATCTTTTAATTAGTCTAGAGTGAGTCAAGGCTTATAGTAATATAAATATTGTATGTACTTTTGAAGCTCTATCTGCTTTTTGGCAAAAGCAAATGGAAATTAAGTCACAGCTGCTGTCTTATGTCAACTTAATTAGTTGGTAAGCTAATTAATTCCTGCTTGTCAACATTCATTTACTTGAAAGTTTTTTTTTTAGTTTATTATTTATGAGCAGCTTTTCTTTGTCTCGAATGGTAAGCTGTCAGATCAACTAGAAACTCGACTTAAAGTGCTATAAAATAAAAAAATTAGAAAAATATTTGGTCAACACGGCATTTAGCTGGCATTGGGTAAGAGCTAGAGCCAAAGGCAAGCAAAACTTTCTCTTACCGTTAGAGTATATGTAGATTATATATGTTCGTTTTCGCATACACATCCTTGCCAGCCTGAGGAGCTCTGGTAAATATTCAACACTTTCGCCAGCCAAATATTTGAAATACATTTTGATGTCTACGCCGAGCTTTGCATAATTTATGCATGTGAGCAAAAATGCTAATAACATGTGAAGCCATCGCTCAGTCCCTCACTCTTCACTCTCTCTCTCTCTATCTCTCTCTCATTTATCTTTCTCTCTTTCTGTGTTGCTTGTGTCCTTGCTGCCAGACAGTTTATATTTTTCAATCAGTGTCAGAGCTCTCGACAGCCTGTGATAAGTTTTATTGCCACATATTCCCAAATGTGGCGGCTGGCATTCTTTAATTGCTACGAATTTCATTAGATGCCGCAACCCTAAATAAATGGAGGGTGCTATAATGGGGAGTGATCGACTGATAGCTATACTTTGTAAACTATTCTCTTTCATACAATAATTGAAAAATTTATACATTTATTAATTAAATTTATATGGCATTTCTAATCTAATCTAATTTTGTTGGAATATAATTTGTTATTAAGATAATAATAATAAGATAATATATATATTTTTTTTTTGGTTTATAAATGTATGAAATGTGTAGCTGAAATAGATTTTATTCAATATTAAGAAAATTATAAAAAAAAGTAATATTTTGTTTTCTATTTAATATTTGAATATACCAAAGTTTAAGTCTTTAGTTCTTAAATTTTTAGATCAGTCAGAAGAATGAATCTTAATTTGCCTCGTCTGTCTGTTAAAAGCACACGAACATAGCAAATATGCCCAGTTTTAGGCATATTTAATGGTTACAGGGTAAAGTAAATTTAGGTCAAGCCCCAAATGTATTTCATTCAAATACCAATATTGGAAAGTCAATGGCAATTTATAAATGTACGTTTTAACTTTGTGCAGCCAGTATAAATATTTTCTTTAATTATTTCCCCTTAACAAATGTGCAAAAATATATTCTCATAAATTACAGCATAAATTCTTTGGCAAAACTTCGCCAGGTGATGAGAAGGAGAGCGAGAGAGACAGAGAGAGAGAGAGAGAGAGAGCGACAGAGCTATGCTGTAAATGACACTGCCCCATTGGGGCGTCGCTTGGCTTTTGCCTCGGCTTTGTACTAGTTGATTGAAATGTAAATAGAAACCGAGCTCACAATATATATGCAAACATTTGTTAAGCCTGCGGCATGTGCCCGCCGAGCATTCAGTTGCGGTTACGTCGAGCATTTCTGCTTGGCTTGGCCCTAACGAGACTCGAGTTTATAGAAAAAGTTTACATCATTAGAAAACTGATTCAACATTGCACTGAACGAGGTCACGAAATCAATCGAGCGACAATTTTAAGTGTTCGAGTAATCGAAACGCATCAATAAATAACTGCAAATGGCAGCTGCAGCCAACTTAACAAATTAAAGCTGAAAGATCGGCAAAAGTTTAAACTTATTAAATTGTAGCCAAAAAACTCTTCAAGCAGGTTAGCTGTGGCTATCTTAATAGTTTATCTCTTATAGTTTAAGAATGAAATATAAAAGATATTTTTATTGAAATCAATATATAGTTGTGAGTTAACCTTACTATATTATTAACATGCATCCTCGCCTTTCTATGCGATTTTCATTAACTCTTTTATAGGGAGTAGTCAAGCAAGTGAATTGCATATGCTTTATATGCATTTTATTTTCATTGGATTCTGATCTGATCTGAGCTAAGCAAACTTTAAATGTTTTCATAGTTTATGACACCAAAAACAATCTTAGCCGAAATGCCAGCGAGCGAACGAAAAATTATCATAGCCATTAAAATGCAAGACGCATGCAAGGGGTACGAATGAAAAGTCATTTTTCATATACATACATATATATATATATATAGAGAGAGATATATATTGGCAAGGTCTCCAGCTGAATCGATTCAGTGCTGACAGCAGGTCGCAAATATTTTAGCTATCTACAAACGTATCTTAATGAATCATCGTATGAACGGGGCGTGGCAATTGGCTACAAGAACACAAGTAAATATTTAATATGAAATTAAACGAAACGGAAATTAAATTTAAATGAATAAAGCTTAAAATGCTACGCCATGAGAACATTTTCATGATATATAAATTACATAGTATTTAATCACTTCGTATCTTAAAGATACATTGTAAATGGTTGCTCACATTTTCAATTTTTGTACCTTTTTGCCGCCCGCTGTTTTATTTTCTTTATTTTTTGCGCGTATTTTTTTGATAATTTATATATTTTTATTTACCCTGTCTGTGGCGTGGAATATGTTAAAGCAAAGCAGAAAAAAAGTAGACATTTCAAGCGAGGCGTTAAAGCGTATTTATTTTATGACTCATGTGCGGCTTTTTGTATCTTGCAGCAAACAGCAATGCGATTCAGCACAACTGTCACAACAACAACAACAACAACAACAACAACTGCAACTTAATTGGCGCGCGTGTCAAAGAGGTGAGTTATAGACGTGGAGCCCTTGAACGAAAGCCAGCGCAAAAAAACTGGCTACAAGTCGGGAGAATTGCGTTGTAAAAGATGCTTTGCAATGTAAAATGTCTGGAAGCAATTTGACTGCGGGACATGCCACAAGTGGCGAACAGCTCGGCCAGCTCTGGCGTCAGGTGTGGGCCAAACGTGTCCGTAGCAAAACGATAGCGAAGCCTGCTAATTGTCTTTTTTTTTCAATTATACTCTAATATGTAAGCTGAAGATGGGTATGCTTGACCTAAAGGAAAGACTTGTGACTTTGACTTGATATGTTTGACTTGTATTATAGATCTCTTGATTATAGCATTAGGCTGAAAGTATGATGGATCTTACATATTCAGAAGAAATTAAAAACATTTTAAAGATATTAGTATGATATTTATGGTATTACCCACGTGCCACAATGTCTTTATTGAAGTTATTCTCTGTCTAGAAGACATTGATTAATAGAGTTCAATATAAATATTATAAATGAAATAATTTTTCTACATACATTAATATTATAAGTATATATATCGGTTTTGGTATTAGATCTTCATCTAAATCTCTTCATAACTCTATTTATAATATTCCATCAGTTTAACAAGTTATAAAGGTCTTCAAAAGAGAATCGTTTAACCGAGATGCCTATTATGATCTCTATCTTGTTAGACGCTTTATAACATTTTATTATAATATTAACTGACCCGCCCACCTGCAGGTATTTTGAAGTCGAGTAACTTTAACTTTAACTTTACTACCTTACTTTCTATGCATTACTTTTCCGCTTTTCTCTTTGTGGCCTGTCTACGGCTTATTTTGTAAATTACGGCGTCCTTACAGTGTGGGGGCAGTGAGTGGGTGGTTGCACAGACTGTGGGATATAAGCAGGAGGATTACAGCTGTCAGCTCTCTCCCTATGAGTGTGTGTGTGTGTGTGTGTTGTGGGGGTGGCTCGACCAATTTCGTTGCCACATAATGCAACGCGTTAGCCCACTATTGTGTGCGGTGGGCGTGTCTGGCTTGACTTTGGTCTGGGTAAGGTCAATGCTACAGGCGCCAGCAGAGTCGGAGACAGGGAAATGGCGTCGGCGTCGGAGTCGGCGTCGGAGCAGGAGTAGAAGCCGGAGTTGTAGACGGAGCTGCTGCCAGCTATAGTCGAGTGGTGCACCGAAATTTACATTTAATTAGACATAATTGTAGCAATTTATACGGCAATTTGTTTTAGGCTTTCGGGTGTGGGGCAAATACTTTAAAGTGATTCATTGAAGCGTAATTTTGTATCGTGATTTTCTACGGCTATCGTGGAAAGTGTCTGGAAATAACATTTTAATTGCATTCTAAAATTAATTACACGTTGTTGATTTCTCTATGCAAAATGAACTGTTTGCGGCCTGTTTGTGGTTCTACTGTACAGTAGTAGGAGACGCAATTATAAAGATATAAAGTTGACAAACTGACAGATCAATGTACAGAATAAGCCCTAAGACATGCTTAGCTGCCTCAATGACTTCTGTGGAAAATTGATTGAAAATTGTTGTTTATTTTCCGATTAGATGTGATTATTTGATAATGATATTCATAAACACTTTAGACGTTTTCGTTTCACCAATTTGCTATTGAATATTCATTATTTGCACCATTTCATAAATAATATACAAAATTTTATCTACTTTACTTAGCAACCAATTCCCACCTGCCTCCAGTGCAAGTTTCTGGCTTCTATCGTTGGCTTAGACCATCTTTTCAGTCAGTTGCAGCTGGCCATTATTTATTAAAGTTTGACTCTAGCACACACACACACACATACAGAATATACACACGCACACATTACTGTACATCATTAGGGCTTACAAATCTACGACCCTAAGCCACCTGCGCTCACCTGTCCGAAGTAATTTCCTAGCAAAACTATTTTCGTTGTTGAACTTCTGGCTTTAGCCAAAGGCAACGTCTGCTGTGGGCTAAAAGGCAGGTACTTAACGTGGTTCAAACCCCCTGTCCAGGCCATCTCAATATTCGGCTGGATTTAATTGCAATTCGATTTGAGTTTTAAATGAAATTTGAGCGGAATAAGAAAAAATAAAACTGCCAAAAGCAGCAAAAACACCAACGCCGCCCCATTTTCTTTTTTTCTTTTTAAATACAAGAGGCGTGGTATTTTATATGACAAGTGAAGAATTTTTCGTTTGTTTTTGTGCATTTGTTTTTTTGCGAACATTGCGATAGACTCGTTGTTGGAAACTTTTTGGACAGCTATCCTTGAAATTGCTAGTGACACGGGGCGTGCCTATGGGGGGCAGGTGGCATGCATGTCCAGAGGCGTGGTTCAGCAGGCTTAATATTTGATTACCCGAAATGCGGAGGCTGCAATATGGCAACTGCTTGCCAATGGCAAATAGCAAAAGTCAGATGTTTGTTTATGCAGATCTCTGCCAGTCCTCCCCTCTGACTCTCTCTCTCTCTCTCTGACTATCTCTCTCTCTTTTCCTCTGTCGCTCAGTGTGTGTTTGAATTGCATTTATTAGCAGCAAGCATTGCATTGCCTGAGGGCTTTCGAGCGAGCAAGAGTTGAAACAATTGTTAGCGTGCCAGATAAATTTGTAGCCAGTTTATTTATTTTGTTGCCTTCCCATAATTGAAACAATCCAATCGGTATTTATGAACTTAAATTAAAATGTTGATAACCAAAGGAGTGAATAACTGATAATCAATATTTCAATTTAAGTTTCAATTAACAATAACTAAACATATGGCATAATGAACTTATTGTAATCTACATAATATTTCTCATCTATATTCAACTTTGGTATGTGAATTCTATGAATGCATGAAGCTAACTTTCAACTGTCAGACTAAAGTTAGCTTCAGTTATTATATATTTATTCACTTTTCACTTTTGTGTGAAATTTTCGCTACTTAGTTTACGATTAATAAATTCTCTATTCGAGTGAATTATTCTCTCAAGCTATTCATAATTTATTTGCTGTCTAATTTGATCTTTGAAATATATATTTTTCTATATATATATATATAAATATATATACTCCTCTCTCTCTCTCTGTCTTTTTTCTTCAATCATTTGAACATTGATTTATTTGACCTTTGCTGCTTGGTCGGAAAGGAGCAACTAGTCCAGAGCTGCCTTTCGCTATTGCATTTCGCAAAGTTTGCCCGCCTTGCAGTAACCTCATACTCATGCCCCTCCATCAATATCTTGGACAGCTACTTCTTCTTCTTCTTCTTCTCTAAGTACCTTCTACCTAATGGCAAACATATTTGAGTACTTCCGGCCTTGCCCCCAGCCCAGCCCAGGCCAGGCCAGGCTCCACAGCAAGCTGTTTTCTCAACTTGAGCGATTTATTTGCTTTAACATGATGCAGGTCACAGGCAACCACACCACCGCCCGCCATGCCCACAAAAACCCCACACTGCCGTAAAAAAAATAAAAAAAATCAACCTAAAAGTCAATAGCGCAAAATATATAAACCCAAGCAAAACTCGTAAAAAATCATTTCTTATTTATTTGAGCGCTGAGCGCGAAATGAAATATTGCGCAAGCAATGAAATTACATTTTTCCTTCATTTTTTGTGGGCGTCATTAGCGGTGCGGCAGCTGGAAAGAGGGGAAAGAGGCCGAATTAGAAAACGAGTGGAATGGAGCGGATTACGCCTGTCGATGCAGCGTAAATATTTGCACAAATCTAATGAGCACTTGGCGGACCAAGAGTTAGAGCTGCGAAGAGTGTGGGAGAGCTCAGAGATGACGCTTGAAAATGTTTAGAAAATGATAACAAATAGCAGCAAGTGAAATCAAGCAAAAATAAATTGCAGATGGTAAGAGTAGAGGACATCCTGTGGAAGTGGTTAGAGAAGAGGAAAGAGATTAAAAGGGAAATCGAACTGGAGTCCATAATTATCGGTTTATTTGTTAGCTCTTAGAGGTTTGATAAGGGATCTTACTCTTGATGAGAGTAAAAATGAAAACTAAGTAAAGTATGTAAGGATTCAAATAGTGTACTTCACTTCGTGAATAAATAAATTTCCTTATCAGTATAATTATATTGTTAGCTTGCAAGAAACCTTATTCCCTTTTATAGTTAAAGGAAAACACTTATCTACTACATCAAATTAAAGAATATATATATATTTCTGCCTGCTTCGTAGATAAACTCAACTTTAATATACCCCACCACCTATCTATGTGTAAGGTATAAGGTAAAAAAAAAAGAAGAAAGGAGCAGACATAAAAATACGAGAATCTTTTACACATTTGCGGTGGTAGCTCCCCGAGGCGTCGGCCCGCCGTCTACCCCAGGCTTGATAAGAAACTTGAGCACTTTGTCTCACTACCTTGGCCCCGCCCACACTTCAGCCCAGCTGGCCTTTAGGCCAGAGCCAGAGCATGAGAGCAAGGCAACTAACTTGGCTCGTTGCGCATTGTTCCATTGGCAACATGAAGTAGCTGTCCCCGTCTGTCTGCTCTCCTCTCTACCCATATACTATATCATGTTATCCACCCACTTGCACATGTGTTTTCCTTTTGGGCCATGGCCATTGTATATGGTTGGCAGTTATTGCCCCTGGCTCTTCGCTCTGCTATCACAATCTTAGTTATGAGCTTTCTGCTTGTTGTCCTTTGCCAGCTTCGACCTGCTCATTGTGACTCCAGCTGAGCATTTTCAGGCATATTCCATACCTCGTTTCAGTCACAACTGAAGTGCAGAGTTAGAATATTAATGATTTACCAAGTCATCAAGTTTGTAGGTTAGCTTAACATAATTCTTTAATTAATTGTCAAGAAAACCCAAAAAAAAAACTCGAAGAGTTGGAGTTTTTCAATACCCTTTCTCATGTTCTTTTATGTATATATTTGTTTATTTACTTTGCTTCTCGAATTCCTTATCTCGACCATGGCCATTGGGGCTTGCCAATCGCAGCATAAAGTCAGTTTCATAACTTTTATACATCCCTTTATGAATTTCATTCGCTTTGTGTTTTTTATTTCTCTTTACCACTGCCATTTCATTATGCGTGTTGATACATTCCCAATTTTCGTTTTGTTCTTTTTATCGCATTCCGCTGCCTCATCGCTGCTTGCAATATTTTCGCCTGATTAATTTTTGAACTTCCGAGACAGAGGAGGAGGTGTGGCGGGTGCGTCTTGCTGAGACGTTTTCTCACGCGATTTTTTGCCTTCACGCCATCTCCTTTTTTGGTCCTAATTGCATATTTTGGCCTTAAACGTTGCGGTTATTATGTGCACAGTTTGTTGTTGTTGTTGACTATGTTGTTGCTGTTGCTGTTGCTGTTGTTTCTGAACTTATTAATTGTGTAATTTAGTTTGGTGTTGGCCCGGTCAATTTCAAAGGCCCATTAGAGCTGGCCAATTTTAGTTTACGCACCGATACGCTTATGTTCTTTTGCCTTTTTGTTTTGCTATCGGGCTTCAGTTTTGGCTCACTAAATTATATATATAATCAAAAAAGAACTGGCCAAGCGTATCCAGTCGAGACACTTGAGCGGCTTAGCGAGCCACTGTTTGTGGTTACTTTTTAAATTTTATGCTTAAATTACAGATAGTCAAAGTTTTGACTGAAATAAAGAAAAGGAAAAAAGGAAAAACTTATGTTATATTTAGTTTAGGAAATAACAAATTAGATTTATAGATAAACTTATTCCAATTGAAAATAGCAATGAAGTTAATAAGTCTACATTAAAGCACTCATATTTCATGTGAATTTCGTGAAACTAAGTCTCTTTTACATAGAACCTTTTAAAGGTCTACAGCCTCACTGAGATCGGCAAGTCCATGAAGGCCAACACTTCAGCTGCGCTCCTTGCGCTCGCCTTCCACATTTTATTGAATTTTCTCGCCTAATTTACTTGGTTTTTATTTGTTGTGCATGTGTGTGTGTGAAGACTTGTATTCATAAGCGAGCATTTTGTGCGCTTAACCACATTGCGTATACGTAACGTAATTTATAACTGCCAACACACACACATCCACACACGCCCGCCCACACATGCTGAGGCCGAACAACTTTTGGAAACAATATTTGAAATGAATGGCCGCCTCTTGGGGGCTCTTGCCTCAAGGATGTCAGCCTAGCCCACAGCCTGGTGGTAGCTTATTAGTCTTGTGTTGCTCTTGTTGTTGTTGCTGTTGTTGTTGTCGTTGTGGTTCGCGGCGCAAATTCAATTTCGAGTCGTTGCTACCAAAACTTTTCGCTCTGTGTTTGACGAGATGACAAGAGCAACATTTCGTGTATTTGACTTTTAATAAAACCAACTTTCGCCGCGCTGCGATTCATAACCCAACTTTTCAAATATGATCCGGTTCTGCATGGTAAACACTTATTAAGTGCCTGCGAGCATGGTCACCGGCATGATGCCGCCAACAACGACGATTTCATTCCCATGCCCGGCATAAGCCACGCATTGCCAATGCGCTCGCCTCGCTCCCGCCGCCTGGAACCCATTTTAAGTCCTACAAATCAGGCTCAGAATAAAACAGAAAAAAGAAACCTGTTCTACAGCATTTTTATTTTTATTTTTTCTTGTATGTGGTTGAGCCACTCGATATGGCAGAACGTGTCGAAAAGGAGACTCACGAGCAGAGAATGCAAAAGGGAAAAAAAGTAACCGAAACGCTTTTCAGATGATTCGAATATGGAATACTCTTTATAATTACTTATTTTTAATTATATTATGTTATATTACTTTCAATATTTATTACATTCTTTAAAATTTGATGTTTGTTGTTCAACTTTACAATCTGAAGATCCTACCTATTCTCGGTAGGAGTTTAATCAAATTTTTTAAGTTTTCATTTGCTTTATAAAGTATGCAAATATTGCTGGAGTAAAAAAGGAAGTTAAAACTTGACACTTAATTATAAGAAATTTTAAGGCCTTACCTTAATAAGATATCTGACTCCCTGGTTCCATTCGCGATTCCAGTTCCTCTACGGATTCCTTTTTCAGTTACCTTACCTCTAAAGCTGCAAAAGTTTTTATGTTTCAGTTTCAGTTTGAGCTCATCGCCAACTGCCACGCCATCCTCCCATACTCTTGAATATTAAATGCATATTGGCGTGCCGCATGCCCAGTCACTGAGCAAATATAACGCGGAATGAACACTCAATGAACAACAACAACAACAACAACAACGATTTTCGGGGAAATATTAAAATAAAATACAAAAAAACTGAAACACACGCATAAAAAATAAATGAATACTCGTTGTGCTGACTGACCAATGCTGAAGTACCCTTAAAAAGCGCATGGCAAATGCATTTTGGTTTTAACTGATTGGAATCGAATGGTGTTATATTCCAATATTTGCATCCGATATTCACATTTGCATTCTTAACGTACGAGTAAATAAAGGAGAGCTTAATAATTGTATTAAGCAAGAATTGTGGCCTCTGATAACTTTTTCAATTAGTAAATTGATAAAATAACTTTATGGAATCGTTAATCATTGAAACTAAAATAGAGTAATTCAAATATATTGGCTGGAATGTATTTAAATAGATTCAATTTCTGAATTTTTAGATATATTTATATATAATATATATTATTCTATATATATACATATTGAGCAAGTTTAGTAACAATCAACTTAAATGTAAATAATATTTCTATAGTTTACAAAATTCAATAAAATGTGCTTGCTTTAACAATATCTCATAAATGTCTAGAAAACCAATTGAGCTCTCTATATTTAATAGGATAATTGTTTCATATGGGCGCTTAAGACTCACTTTATCAAACTTGTTTCAAATGAGCGCATAAGACTCACCTTATCAAACAGTAACAAATAGAAAAGCAGACAGACTGACATAACTGGGTCAGCTTCGTTGTTCATAAATATATTAGATGTTCTATGACTGGATATAGACGGCGGTATGCTTTGCGCTTACAACAAAGGTTTATAAAGGTTTTATAAAATAAGAACGGTATTAGAAATTAGCCATTAGATAAAGAGTACTGTGTTAACAAAGCTAGCTTACTCAGTATTCACAAGGATGGCTTTTGCTCTATCCATGTGCGCCACAAATGTGGCAATTCTATTGCTGTGGCGAGCAGTTTTACAGTCAGTCGCTGGCGCAGATGTCACGCATATAATTTAAATTTACATTTTGAAAACATAAACATAATTTTTAATTGCACACTGCGGACGCGCTCAGTTGCAAGGATAATCGAAGGCGAAGCGTGAAGTTGGATTCTGGCAATAATTGCGCATACGCCACGTGCTTCGCACCCCATTTTGTTTGTACATATGAAATTATTGCCGGCGTCGTTTGCAGGATAATTAGACACAAAACGTAAACAGGCAAACACACACACACACTCGCACACACACACACAACTGTCATGCATTTGACATTTGTATTTAACTGTTAACTGGTTGCGGTTCTGCTCGACAGACTGCGCCACATCGGAGAACAAACGGAAAATGTTTTAGCTGCGAGCATTTCATTTCATTTAAATTTTACATGAGTCAAAGCCACAGCAAACACACACGCATCACACACACATCACACACATCACACACACACACACACAACTCAACTTTTAGCCGAGATTGTGCAAAGATTTCGTGCCCCAAAAATTTAATTACTCTCCCTTTTTTGGTATCAGTCCCGCCACATCGCCCAGACGGCTTTTGTCATCGCAATGCAATAAAAAATTAAACTTTGCCAATTAATTTAATTCGCATGCTGTTTAATGTTGGCTTTAAGCACACTTCCGTGCCGCAAATGTTTGCTTTGGGCCAGCGGGAAATTCATGTCGCATGTGTAGCAAATATCTTAGACATGCGAGTCATAACTTAACTTGAGCGTAAACGAAGGTGCGGAAAATTAAGTTTACGGCTTACGAAATGGTACTGCTGGGAGCCAAAAGCGAACTCTTACTCAATAAACTTCAAACACATTTGCATATTATTATGTACAGTTATAGCCGGAGGGTGGGTACGAATAAAATATTAAGTATACGACTATTAAAGCTACACATTTTCTATTAAATTGCCAGTGTTAAGTGGTATTTTTAATGGGTTCTTAACGGTTTGCAGTTAAGATTTTATTATGCTTGCATTGCTTGTATCTGCAGAGTTTACTACTTCAGATATTCGCGTCTTTAGCTTAGATTGAATTGAGGTATTGAATATTAAGAACTGACAGACCTTTTCTGATCCATATGAATACCTTATATATTACCTAACTTGATTCCTTAGTTTTCATTCTACTGCGCTTTATACATTCTTAAACTAGTTTTGCAAATCTTTTGACCTGATTCCGTCTTTATTCTCTTCAATCTTCAATTCATGCACTTTCTTTACTCCACATGCACGTGACCCAAGCGCCCATTAATAGGGCGAAAGTAAATTACAAACTTTATCAGCTTTTTACATCCTCGTCTTCTACTTCTTCCTCGCCTTCGCCTTCGCCTTCGCCTTTGCACGTTTCCGTTTTCATTATGTCAAATTTCATGACAAAGATTACGACTTGGGGGCACTATATGGCATATAATACGTGCACGATGATAATGCTACGCACTGACATTAATCATTTCTTTGACTTGTCGCTCAACTTTATAATTTCGGCAAGGCTTTATAACGCATCTGTCTGTGTGTGTGTGTGTGTGTATATTTAGCTATGTATGTGTGTGTGTGTATATATAGCTACAATTTTTCATACGAAATGATGTCATTAAACAAAGAACTGTAACGAACCGACAACAATAATGAGCTCGAGCTGCACGGAAACCAACGCATCGGTGCAGGACGAACGGCAAGCAGGCAGGCTGCAGGATAAGCAGCAGCAGCAGCAGGAGTGAGGAAAGGAGATGACAATGTGGATTGGATGTGGCACAAAAATTGTGCGATAAAATCCCAAAACGATTTATATGAAGCAAGCGAAACGACACGCCGGTTACAACAACAGCAACAACAACAGTAACAGGGTAGAAAATTTAGCACAGAGAAAAGTGACATAAACTTGGTAATACGTTAAGGCCCAGCCCATACATACTTACAAATAATGAAGCAACAAGGCGTCCCGCTAGTAAAGTTGTTGTTCCAAACTGTGTTACCCCTTGACACGCTCCGCATCTCCAGACAGATCTAAGCCGTGTGCGCGAGGGCTGTTCAAGGCAAAACTGTAGCTGAGTAAACTGATAGAAAATATATAAATTTCATATATTTTATCAGACTTTCAAATATAACAAAATAACAGAGATATCTTCTATATAACTGTGGGAAACTTTTAAATAAAGTAAACAATCCAATTTGATATATCTACATGGATCTTTTGAGAGAAAGTAATATTCCAAATTAATATGACTAACTACTAATTAATTATATTATATATTTTATATAGATATTTATAGACTTCTATTTCATTTTTTAAACATTTATTTTCGCCTCAATATCGAACGAAACAAATTGCAAGCGAAAGCTTTCAATTACATTCTCTTTGTAATATATATAGACATACAGTTAATCTAAACATTTTTCACTAACCACTCTCGTCTGTATGGCTATGGCCGTAAGCCAAAAAGTTGGCCAAAACGGATGCGTCGAGTTGAATGGCTATAAAAGCGTCGACTGATGTTCTGACCCGACGGACGGCCGGATCATCAGCGGTGTACGGCAAGTGGTTCTAGAGGCTTGCGACACGGCATATTATGTATGCAAGTCGGCAACGCAAAAACAAATACAAACACACACGCACACACACACACACACACAGCTAGCTATAGACTGTCACACGCACACAGCGTACGCTTTACACGTACTTAGAGTAGAGGCGCTGTATACAACATTTGGCCGTTTCCGTTGCGGGCCTCAGCGCAAATCACGAGGCGCAAACATTTAGTCAACCGGCTTGGCATTGCGGCGGGGGACGGTGAAGGGGTTAGGGGTAACTGGAGTGGGACTTGATGGGATGGGATGTGGGCGTGGTTGGCTTAGAGTTCCGAGCCCAGGTTCGACGATGACGTTGAATGACGACGAATTTTGAATACGAATTTCATTATACGCACCACTCAATTATTCAGTAATCTAGTTGGGACAACAGCGCAGTGGTGGTAGTGGGGCGCGGGCACAAGCGGCCAGGGCAGGTTGGTTGTTGCTAAGAGACGGGCTATGTTGATTGCTAACCCAGCACCTAACCTACCCCAGCTACCTCTTGCCATTTTGAAATGTTAACAAAATGTTGCAATTGCTGCGCCGCAGAGCTAATTAACGTAGTTATTTTGTTGTTGTTGTTGGAAATGCAAATCTATCCTTATATAACACGCAGCATGGCACATAAAACACAAATTGCCGCATTGGTTGGCAACACGCGCACGTCGCAGCCCGCACAAATTGCCAATTCTTTTGAATTTTGATGAGCTCTTTGTCAGGTTCGAGTTCGATGTTGCTCTCGTTGCCATTGTCGTTGCCGTTGTTGTTGCTGCCCTGCGACTGTTGCTGGCTTTAGTCAGTAACTAAACAGCCGTTAGTTGCTGCCAGTAATTATAATTATGCATGTGTACACTAATTAATTATGCATGCACCATATGAAGTTCGAGCACATTTTGGAGGGGACAGCAGCAGCAGTTGAACAACAACTTTTGTGCGGCTCAATGGACTCACGGCCTAGGGGGTTGGAGGGGGTGTGTGACTGTTATTCTGTCACACAGTTGGTGATATATCAGTACAGTTTATTGAGCATTGAGGCGTACGCATGTAGCTGCAATTAGATTAAGGCACTAATCGCGAATTTTGTGCCGAGCCAACGGGGCGTATGGATAATGAAATTAGTGCGACCAAAACAACAGGCTAATGCATGTACTAAAACAGCGGGGGCTGGAAAAACAGTAATGCAGAGAGAGAGAGAGAGAGAGAGAAAGAGAGAGTGAATATATCATACATATTTATAAAATATCTCTAAAAGTTGATTCAAATTTTAAATTGTTATTCTTCTAGTATGAATATGTGGATAGTGTTAACATGCATCAGGAAAAAAGGATTGTTTTCGATGGGGGAGAATCTCGCAATGACTTTTGCACCCCTCCAGCATGAAAATGGTATTGACGGCCACCTCATAACTTCGCTTTTAGATGGCATTATCTGTAAAATGGAATATTGTTCTCAACACTTTTCTGATTTTTGTTCCTTCTTTATTAACAACAGATTTTCCTTTCGTTTGTTTAATGAAAGACAAGAGAGTAAAATCAGTGAATTATGCCAAATAATCAGCATTTCACAGATCCCATCATTTATGCAAAGTATTATCCTAACAATTCCATGAACTGAAATAATATGGCTATACAATATCAGTTTTCGCTTACTTTATAAGAGGTGTTCGAGAACAGCCTTGAGTAAACATTCATGTTGTTTCAAGTCTTCGAATAAGTTGACTAAGAAGCTCGCACAGACCACAAAATGCAACCAATTATTATGCAAAGCTCAATTTTATTCTCCTTAAAATACTGTTCATCCAGCCAAGCTTTGGGTCTTACTTATGCATGCGCAGTTAAGTACGATTTGTTTATGGGGCAAACGCAAGAATCTTGCAATTTATGCAACTTAATTTCAGGACCCTCGCGCCCTGCGGCCAGGACCACGCATGCCAACTGCGGCCGCTCCAATTTCCCGGCACCTTTAGCCATTTTCTCCCTTTCGGCTGCGCCGTGCGGAAAATGCAAATGTAAATTATTGCAAATAATATGAGACAACAGACTGCAGTTGTGCTGTAGTAAAGGGATAAACAGCAAGGGGCAGGCAATATGCAAGAATAAATAATATGTGCCACAAACTGTTGCAAAATGCCATACTCTCTCACTCACAGCTTGCCACACAGGTGCGCAGAAACAAAACGAAAAGGGAAACAGAAAAAAATCTGAACTGACTTTATAAATATTTATGCACGTTTATTGTGACATTTTATGAAAGCAAATTGTAAAAATATATATAACTGAAAAGAGTTTTTCTCCTTTTTTATTTAACTGAAAATGGAATTGAAACCAATTTTCATGCATATGAAAATTGTTGTTGGTAATCTGTGCATTAGAAGGATATCAAAAGAGATGTTCAAATGACCAGGAAAGTGGTTGATGCTTGGGCTGTTTATAGTTCTAAGCAACTTCCTTTTTAACTCTTTGAGGATTTGATTGCCTGCAGGCTAGGGTATCTCTCTGAGCTAGTATAATCACACTCACTTGACCTCGCAACTAACTGCTTCCAGCTGATGCGATGTCCACTTACAGCTGCTGCTGCAACAAATTTCCAAACTTTACATATTTGGAAAGATTTCGTTTAATATATATTTTTGTAAGTGCTTCTATTTATGGGCAAACTAATTTGTGAAGTCAGCGCCAAGAAAAAAAATAACTTGTATAACTTTCAGCAAGCCAAAACTTGAGCCTCCCAATTTCATAGGCAAAGTTTTGTGCTGCTTTCGCTTTAAGGATTCATCTGGACTTGGCCAAGTTGAACGTCTTTGAGCATTGCTGTTTCTTGTCAACAGAGAAGACCCGAGTCTGGCACGCTGTTTCCTGTTTATTCACTGACATGTGTGGCATTGGCAAATGACATTGGTAATTGCTGCTTACAATTTTCACATCTCATGTCAGTCTGCTAAAGTCAGTCCAACCAAAGGCAAAAGCAGTCAACATTAAGCTGCATGCATTGCGTATACGTCAATGCAATGCATAAATGTTGACATAATTATTAAATTGGCCATTAACTGTCATTATATGAACACATCTGATAATTTAAGCCTCTTTGTGGCAAAAGTACTCGTAATACCCTTCAAGCCTTTTGATGGATCCATTAGTCATCAATTGAGTTGCTGCAACTAATTGCACAACTAATAGTATATTCAATATTTTCCCTTGAAAATATTGACTCCATTGCCAATTCTATTTAAATTGAAGCTGTCACTTGCTCCATTATCAGGTTTTTAAAGTCTATTAAATACAAGTTTGATTGTATATATATGTGTACCGGTCAATTTCTAAATTACAAGTATCATTCCTATGACTTTTATTTTCATTAATTCTATGTTCAATGTCATCTGTTGATTAGCGCTTTGTTTAATTTGAATATCATATATTTGGAATGTATTCAATGTGTGTTTGCAGTCAGCTTTTAATACCGTTGACAATGCAAATAACATTTTTAATGAAATTAAATACACATGTCAACCAGACGCAATAGCAACAAAAGCCCTGTTTAGAGTGTCCGTTGGGAGTTGACAAATACAATTTACAATTTTCGTGGGTGGCGGAAAGCCACAAAAAAACAGCGCGAAATGTTTTAAATGCCTTTATTCATTTTTTTGTTGATTCATTTAAATTTTTGGTTTTATGCTGCGCTTATTTTGATGGAATTTCTCTATAAAATTTACTCGTTTTCGAAGCTACAATAAACCGGAAAAAAATGTTGAAAATAAAATCCATTGTGGTCGGCTAAATGACCACCGAAAAAATACTATGCAAATGAAATTATATAGCAGCGAAGGCAAACATCAACAGCGAAAAAATATTGCCGAATAATACGGCGATAAAACAAAAATTGCATTGAAAATGATATACAAAATTGAAATGCAAGCAAATAAATATTTAGTCCGACAATTGAACTGCCAAACATATCCCAGCCCCATTCGATCAAATGCAAATAAAATCAAATGAAATTACGAGCAAATTGGAACGGTAGCTAAATTTAATGAACTCACCTGATAATTAGATGTGTTACATTTGGCGTCTTTATTGGTTGTCAGATAATTACAAAATTACATTTGGGTATGTAAAGCTTCTGCTATTATATAGGTCAGTTAAAGTTCCTTTAAACACAATTTTATTATGGGGATTCATACTTGAATTTATCTATATAAATCTATTGTAAATGTGTGTATAACAGTTATATATTATGTTATAATTATGTAGAACAACTATGTATAACAGTTACATATAACATTTGTTTATAACAGTTTCATATAACATTGATGTATAACAGTTGCATATAACATTGATGTATAACAGTTACATATAACATTGATGTATAACAGTTACATATAACATTTATATATAACACCTTTGTATAACAGTTACATATAATATTCATGTATAACACCTATGTATAACAGTTATAGACAATACTTATGTATAAAACTGATTGTGTAATTAGTTTTGCACAAGAGTATAACAGATTTAACTTATTCATCTCATTCATGACACTTTAAACACATAAGTATAACAATTTTTGATACCTAAACACATTGCATATCAGTTATAAAATATCAATTTTGCTAGCACCCTTGTTTTCCACTTTCGAATCAACAATCCCAAGATAATCCCCAATTGCAATCAACAGCAAGGCGCATTTTTAACATTTCCCATTCTGAGTAATGAAATCATCCAAAGAATTTCCTAAATCAATCATATGGGTAATTGAAATCTAGCAGAAAACAAAGAGAAATGCTCGCTGAGCCTTTTGGTACCCATATCTTAGCTATTTAGTTTGGGTCACCTCAATCAAATTGGGTGCCGCAGCTACCATTGGCAGCTCACATAATGACCCCAAAAAAAAGTGTTTCTATTAATAGCGGCGCCTGCTAAGCATAGCGGTAAACTGTGTGAAATGCCAGCTCCACTGCACCGCTGCCCCCCTGCCCCGCTGACCCGCTGCACGGCTTCCTTGAAGCAATCGTCGCCCACTTAGGCAAAGTAGAACCCGTTGTGCAGCTCGCTTCGAAGAAATTTTTTTCTCGTATCTGTATTGAATTTTTTCTAGCCCAAGCAGTCGAGCATCTTTCTTGGCTACTCGCAATCCACACTGCGCCCTCTCTTTGTGTCTATCTGTTTGAGAGTGTATCTGTGTGTGTGTCTGTACACACTTTAGCGTATGTCACCAAATGTCATTGACACGATTTGCTTTATGCTGCATTTTTCCCAACCTCACCACAAAGCAACAACAGCAACAGCAGAAGAAAAAGAAGAGCGACGTGTGTAAGCATTATATATCTGGCTATATCTGTGCCGACGTTTTACACGCCGTTTACTTTGTGGCAGGCCACCTCAGCGTTTTTATGCCCTGTAGCCCGTGATATGATGTTGAGTGGGTATATTGGTTTTGGGATGCTGAAAAGCTAAGTCAATTCTATGAATCTGGATTTAAAATACTTTTAAATTATCTTATGCATTGCCAAATATTACAACCCAAAATGTATATATACGAATTTTTATGGGATATTTACTAGTCAGTCAATCTCACCTTGAGCACTCTCATATGTTAGTTCTCAGTGTTTGTCTTTCGTTTGCTTCGCCTACCCGTTCAGCGATAGCAATGTAACTGTGTGAGAGAGAGAGAGAGAGAGGGGTGCAAAGGGTCGAGAACTACATGTGAGTTGATTGTTATCAGTGTTGGGAAAAGTGCCGACACACGCAAGCACAAGCACACACATACATACACACACACACACACACACACACACACACACACACACACACACACACACACACACACACAACACACACACACACACACATGCACACATATACACTCACATGCAACTACTAATAATAAAAGCCACAACAAAATTTGTCCAATGATTATTGATCTAAATTTTAGAGTCTGTGCACAGGTGCATAGACTAATTAAGAACAACAACAATAAACACAACACAAAATCGCCGTTAGCCATGTATGCAATTGTAATCAATCAATCAATCAATCAAGCAATCCATGAGTAAAACAGTTAGTTAGCCAGTCATGCATCGAGTCATTTGGCAACTTCAGTCAAATTAAACCTAAATATTTGAATTGCATTTCACATTTTGTAAATTGTGTTTGGTACAGTGATGATGTATATATATATATATATATATATATATATATATATATATATATATATATAAATATATTAT
This sequence comes from Drosophila nigricruria, assembly GCA_037075265.1. Taxonomy (NCBI): domain Eukaryota; kingdom Metazoa; phylum Arthropoda; class Insecta; order Diptera; family Drosophilidae; genus Drosophila; species Drosophila nigricruria. Next base: position 20,000,460 of record JBAMCI010000035.1, read on the forward strand.
GTTTTTATCTAGTCTTTTGCTAAACAAACAAGCCAACTAGTTATGTACATAAGTTGACCCAACCTTTTGTCTATTAAATACAGTAACCAAAAATTGCCCATTAAATTGAAATTATTTGACTCCGTCATCACAGCTGGATATACAAATGGGCGTGTGGGCTTGAATCTATATATATATATATATATATATTTATACTTTTAGTGGATAATTAGCTCTCAAAATCAGCTAACAAATTTAAATTACAGGTACAAAACGAAATATGAATTTTACTTTAATTAAACTTTATTTGCTGCATTTAAAAATAATTTCTTTTTACAGAATTTGTCATTTGCAGTTCAAGTAATTTGCAATATAATTATTTATAATTCATTTATAGAAAAAATTGCTAAAGTTACAAATTGCGCACATACTTAATAAATATGAACTAATGCAATTATTTATTGCAGCTGACAGTTTTTTTTCTTCCCTTTATTATTAATTTACATGAATTAATTAATAATTCGCAATAAGTTTAATTTACATTATTCACTTGAAATTCTTTTTATGCAAATTTATTTGTTTTTCTGTAATAAAACTGTTTAAAATGCTTAACGTTAAGTTTCTGACAAGGGCAATCGATTAAAATGGTTAACGAAACGTGTCAAATTGATTGAGTGGCGGATTGGCAGAGAATTAATAATAGTATAGTCGGTTGAGTGGAGTAGAGTAGTTGAGTCGGTGGATGAATGGAACAGATTACTATTAAAATATCCAGGAGATCGAGAATTTTAAACATGAAAGTAACAGGAATTATAAATGGCTAGTTGTAGTAAATTACACAGTGTATGACAGTTTGTATTACAATTTATATAATCTGTCATATAAGCGTTAATAAACAACAGTATAACAGTTTCTTACATCAATTTGTTTAACAGTTTATATTATAATTTGCTTAAAACAAGTCTAACACTAATTACTCTGCAGTATAACACTTCATATAATAGTATTTACTTCCCTTTAATATGTTTTCATGAAAACCTCGTAATTATACTAAGTTACACAAACTAATGCACAAACTGTTATATGCAGTCGTCGTTCAGACATATTTAAACCGTCATTTTCTCCCCATTTAAATCGCACTGCATGTTGTCACAGTACACCTTTCTCCATTCCCCCTAATAGCCTCTATTCATGCGTTTGAGGTTTATTTAAAGAACGTGAATACATTGGACGTTGCGTTAGAGCCACGCGCATTTCCACAGCTCAGCAAAAAGCGATGTCTGCAGACAATCGTCGAACTCCACATATCTCTATATACACATATGCATACACACACAAAGATATATACATATACATATTGAAATTTCTGTGTGTGTGTGTGTGTGTGCGGAATATCATGGTCTGTGAAATGTTTTGCATGTTTACTCATGTATTTGCATTTCGTGTGACATAAATCACGCACATGACACAACACAATACAACACGATGCGCGGCCCAAGGCACAAAAGAGAAATGCCGAACGGTAGCGGCAGGCAGTGGGCGTTGCCTTCAAAGCGCAAGGGGCCGCCCACACAACCCAAACTCATTCCCAATCCCAATCCCATTACCATTTTCATTCCTGTTCCACAGTCGCTGCAGCTAGAATGTCGCCCTGCATTTCTCAATGAGCGCGTTGATTATTCCGCCAACCTTCGACCTTCCCTCACGGCACCTCCGTCCGCCAGTCATCCGAACTGGTTCTTCGGTAAAAAAAAGTAGAAAGACATCAAATGAAAAAAAAAAATTATTGAGCACAAAACAGAAAAGAAATTAATTAAGCTGTCAGCCGCGACGTTCTTTAAATCTAACAATTCTTCAAATTGATGTCATTCAAAGAGGAGGATAATTATGAGTACGAAATCTAATAATGGTACTTAAATAAAAATAATAATATTAAGAGTAATAGTAAAAAAAATTTTAATATTAATAATAAACATAATAATAATAATATTTTCTTTTCCTCCCTAAAAATTAAGAAACATTTTTACCTTAATACAGTTGCTTAAATTCCATTTAAATATCTGAATTCATTGCAGTAAACATATTTTGTAAATTTAATTTAAATAATTTTCAAACATATTCCTTTTCTTAATTAAAAGAGCATTTAAATGTCGACTTGATTCGACTTCGGGTTGAGCTTGAGTCACTTTGCATTTGCATTTGCAAATGTCATTTACGAATTTCGACTATATTAATTTCACATTCCCTTTAAAGGCAGGCGAATATTTTACATTTTCTTGACATTGATTGATTTGCGAGTAAAAGCCCGAGTCATCTTAATCAAGTAAAGCTTTATCAGTTGCTTGTCATAATCGGGTTTGCCTTAAGGCAATTACCTAAAGAGCAGCCACATCACATCAGACATCAGACGCACAGCTAATTCGGTGCACTTAGCAGCAGGAGAGGCAGCAAATCATTTGATGTCCAATTTCATGGCTCTATTAACTGACTCGCATTTGGTCGCATATAGCTTGCGGCTTATCCAGCTGCTGCCACCTGGAATTTAATTATATTCAATGACCAATTGAGGCGTCTTGTAGGCTTTACAAGTAACTTCCGATTTCCGCCTACAATGTGTCATATGCCACAAATGGCACGCAAATCCGGGCTATATACATATCTGCAATCACAGACAGACATTCCATCCGGGCCGAGCCGAGCTGTGGGACAAATGTAATCATGAAATCACGACCGTAACCCCAAGAGGAGGATGCCAACTGAAGAGCCGCTAATTCAATTAGCGCCCCAAAATATGAATTCCCTCGTCTGTTCTCCCCCTTAGCTATTCAAAGTCGGAATTAGACTTGGAGTCGTAACTGCCGCTGGCACTTCTGCTTAGCCGGCTCATGTAATTGGTTATAATGTGTACATAAATCAGGGACGTTTTGTCGTGGGCGGCAGAGTCTATGAGAATCTGTGACTACAGTTGCACTCAAACACATAACGCATCATGCTTTGCGGTGGATTTTATGACGGCACTATCCAACATAGAGTTCGGAACCGAGAGTTGGTTAAGAAAAAGTGATTGAATATAGAATGTAGAATATAGAAATTGACATAAAATTGACAAAATAAATCGTTTATAATTCCGAATCTTCAAAAATTTTAATTTTGTTCTGAATAACTTTTTATTATTCGAAGTTATTCTAATATTATTATTTCTATGCTCAACTATTTTGATCTATTTAATAATTTCTTGGCAGCTTCATTTCTTCTTCATTTTGAAACAAAAATTTTCCTTTTTATCTCTGATTATTTAATATTCATCCATTACAATAATTTATATTTATATACAAAATAAATAAGATATTGTATTTTATAGTCATAAGAAATAGAATCATTTATCAAAATGCTTTCAACATTTAGTTAATTTCTTCTTTTTTTTTGTAGATATCTGTACATCTGTCTTTATAGACCGATTTTACTATGTATGTATTCAAATAAGTTCTTATGCAAACAAATCGAAGTTTTGCAAAGTTTTTTCTCTTTCCTCAAAGTTGATTTGCCTTCCAATGTACACAGCAGTGAAGACTGTTTGCGTGCAACCCGTAGGATAGTGTTGGGAATCGTGGCAGAGAAATGCAAATGCAGAAGCCTGAAAGTGCCTGCAACTGCTAATAATGGGCATTATCATTGTGTTGATGGGGGAATGGCGAGGGTGCTTCAAGAGGGAAACTCGATAACTATTTCACACAGGCATTCAGCTTGTTGAGTTGCACGTTTTGTGGGCAAAAGGGGCGAGATAGAGAGCAGTCTTTTGGGCTGAGGTTTCGGTTACATGCACACATACACACACATATATGCACACCCACAAACACACACACACAGACCCACACACCCGCTTGAACATGCATTTCTCATGATGCGGAATTTTGTTCACTTGACATTTTGACATTTGGCAGCTGGTGCCAAATTAACGCGACATCAATGCAAGTCCCTGTGGTAGGGGTAGCGGGTCAAAGGGAATTGCGGTATTAGGGGAAGCATAGAAGGTGACACTGACTATAGTTGGATGTGCTGAAAAATGAGATTGAGCGCATAAGCCCGGCCACAGCATGACGCCCAAGGGGTAATCCCTGTGGCTGCTAACCAACTGCCTGACGCACTCACTAATTTATCATGTTCGACAGTTGTTATTGTTGACAAACTGACAGAGAGTGGGTGTGGCACTGCAATGTAACAATGTGATGCGCCAGTGCATCAATGTGTTAAATTCTGAGCACAAGCTGTCATTGTTAATTGAAAGAGATAGCATGCAGTTAGAGGCAAGTAATGTGAGCTCCTTGGCTGTGCGACTGCTATGAAATATGTACAAAGGATATGACAGGACAATGGAGTTGTGACTAATATACAGCAGCCAATCAACTATGCATGTCATGCAGCTCATATTCGACATGGAATTTCAATGAACTATACCAGAGATCGGGCCTACTGATATTGGCATTAAACTGAATGGGAAAATGTTCAACTAATGCGTCCAAGCATGTAAATGAGAGTTGAAGACAAAGCGTGGGCGGGCAGAGAGGTGTGGAAGGTGTGTCTGGCGTGTCTGGCGTCTGTTGTCAAAATCAGGCCCGAAGCCAACATGAAAGCAGGCAAGAAGACTATGTGGGGCGCAAAATAACAATAGATAATGCATGTGACACATATGTATATACAACAAAGACAAGAGGCATAAGAAACAAGCCACAGGAGTACAAGAGCTTGCCACAGACAGACCAAGAACAACAGCAACAACAACAACAACAGCAACAAAAGCAGAAGCAAGCAACATCAGCTTGAAGATGGCCACGATTTATTGTTGGCAGCCAAGAGCTGTAATAAATCGAAGTCAAGCAGACACTTTGCCGCTGCTTTTGCCATTAAAAGATAAAAAATCAATCTGCAAGAGAGATAAACGGGAACAAGGAAAAGAAAAGAAGAAAACACAGATCTGAAGCTATGCTATACATTCTCTGATTGGATATTAGTTAATTATGTACTTACTAGCAGTTCATTAATGAATTGTGAATGTGATGAGAGCAAACCAATTGAGACATAGAACCTTCTCATGACAATGAAGTAAGCAAATCAAGTGAAGTAAAAAAAAAAGCAATGTAAAAAAGTCACTCACTCAAAAGTACACTCGAGAAACCTCAAGATTGTCGTTGATATTTTTCTTTACCTAAAGGGCAACTCGAGCCAACACAATTTGAATCATAATAAAAGATAACTTGACTCAATTTGAAATGTACCTTGACAAAGTCTTTGCCATAAGTTGACTCCTTTGTCCTCTTTCTAAACCATTTTTACTGAGCACTGAACACTGAGTGAGAGGAGGAGCTAGATAAATTTATTCACATTTCATTCGTTTACCCACTCACTCACATGCACTCATAAATTGAGTTGGAGCTTCAAAGTGGATCATGGAGCAACTGTTCGGGCAGTCAACGTGACGTATGCGCAATGTGCCAACACTTTGACTAAGCACTTAATTTAAGGCTGCCTTCATAAACAGAATGCAAACATGTGCCCAACTCTTGAGTCCGGCTGCAAACACTTGGCCATCTGCTTGGCTCGCATTTCAATTTAGCTCCGGCTTTTCGAGCATTTTTGCAGACAATTAGTCCGCAGCATGAATTATGGCTTGACTTTTATAAGTAAATCATGGTCAGAGCTGGTCATAAAATAATTTTAAATAATGGCCAGCAACAATACAAACGTAAAAAAGAGTAAACATTAAGAAAAATTAGAAAACAAAAAAAAGAAATGGAAAAAGTTAGCTGCATGTGTGTAGTTAACTATTATGGCTGTGCCTGGGCACAGCTTATGCTATGCAACTTTTGTGCTTCATTTCCGTTTCCGGCTGCTCATATGAACATTGACTGCAGGCAAGTCAAAGGCTAAGCTAAACAGGGAGAGAGAGAAAGAGAGAGACAGAGAGAGGGAGAGAGAGAGAGAGAGAGAGAGAATATGTGGAAGCATATGCATAATAGCAAACGTGCCGAAAGCCCAAACTATATGCCCAAAGACAATGGAAGGGTGTATACTGTGTGTGTGTGGCAAACTGCAGCTCGTTTGTTTTGACTTTCAATTGGAGAGCTGTTGCTTCTGGCTGCTAACGGCTGCTCGCTGCCAGTCAGCCAGCCAATCCGCCCCCGCCAGTCCGCCCGACTGCTGTCTGTTTCCTGTGTGCCTGGCTGCCTGCTGCTGGCTCCTTGCTGAACTTTGGCCATTTGTTTGCTGCCTTTTGGAAATATAATAAAGACAGCACTGGGCACATAATGCATTTTGCTTGTTTACATAAATATTTGCACAAGATGAGAAAAACGCAAAAAAAAACCAGAGCCGGAAACAGCAGGATGCTCGCCCACAATGCACAAAGGCCACCTATGCCAAGGCAATTCGCACATATTTTCTAGCATTTTTATGAAAAATCTTTAATCTTCTAGTCAAACTGCATACTCTAAGCCATTTCTACATAGGATCAACAAATATTTTCACTGTTTATATAATATTTGTAGTCAAATTTCGTTATTTACACGACTCACGCTGCCATCTCTAGCCCTTGACATAACTTGTTTATCCTTTAATATATCCTTGCTCCAGTCCTTGTGCAATTGCTGTTGCTGCTGCTTATCAATTGCAATGTCTCGGCTCGTTTACTTCATTCCTTACATTGTCTTGTCCAGGGCAACAAAAAGATGGGTTCAAGTTGTGTCCTATTTGCAGTTTTGAATATTTGCCTTGGACCCCCGGAGCAAATGTTGTTCGGTCTTTCATGTCTCGCAGGTCACTTTGGATATTTATCACAATTTTTATAGAACTTTTTATGTGCCAGCAGCAACGACAATAACTATGAGCATCAAATGGAAAAAGTTTCATTTGGCTTGATTAGTCAACCAGAGAGTAAGAGCTAGCAAAGGGGTGCAAGTGCCAGCACCCTGGGGATTTAGGCAGTTGACAGCTTCAAAATAAATAATGAAGAAAAAAAAAAAGAATCAAAAGCAAATGGCAAATGGTTGAGGCTAATGGTAAAGTTGAGGGAAAAGTTGCTTTAAATAAATTTCGAAATGGCAATGCAAATGACTCGAGGACATTAATTGTGGAAAACTTTTTAGATAACTCATTCATTCTAGACAGCAATCAACTGTGACCTGAGACCTGCCAAATGCATTATAGCGATAAAACAAAAAGGTTTCAGTTATAATAAACTTCTATCCTAGTTTAAAACTATAATTGATTTTGTAATAATAATATGCATAAATAAAATGAAATGTAATATAAAATATAATATGATTTCATAATAACTTTTAGTTCCAAATAATATTTAATATTAAATAAAATGTTTTATGTTTTCTCATTGCAGCATCTGCCCAAGCGAATCTACAACATTAATTCCACCTCAACTACACATAAATTTGATATAAGGTTAGTTTGATAGACTAAGAAGCATTTCATTAAAACCAATGGCCAGCCAATAATGTTTACTTTTACTTACATCAAAAGCTTAGTCTATATATAGTTATGCATAGAGTTAGAATTGGGATCTAAAGTTCATGGTAAAGCTCATTGTAAGTTTTAAGCTCCTACAACTTAAGCAATTCTATAGAAATTTGTATTTGGATTTCATAAATTTTTGTAAAATATTTACCAATTTATAGTTGTTTTGCATAACTAAATTTGAGATATTTTTCGCTTGAAAATACGAAATATTATTCACTCTTTTAAATATTTCTTTCTTCTTCAATATTGAATTTTTTTGTAAATTAAAATTTCCAATGGTTTTTTCTTTTGATATCAATGTGTTCTGTGTGCTCTGTCAAATGGCTCGAGCATTTGCTTTTTAGTCTGCAACGTGCATTTAGGATAAATACTGCAGACAGACTGTGCCACCCAACACCCCCACTTTTCAATTACCCAGCCCGCCTGAGGCAAGGCTTAAGCAACCATGTCAATTTCTTGGCCACATACATTGCTCCACACAGAGCAGTCGAAGAGAAACTGCACAGAGGATAATAAAAAACGGAAAAGTGCAACTCAAAGTCATTTGCACTGTTTGGTTTCCACATCCGCAGTTCCAATTACGCTTTGTGGCCGCGAAGTATGCGCTGGCCGTGCTGTGTGCTATGAGATGTGCGTGCCCAAGGAATGCTGTTCATTGCTTCAGTCTCCTGCTCCCCTTTGGCTGCACTCTCCCAGTTGCAAGAGAAGAGCCTTTAGCCTTCACCCACATTCTGCGCAAATAAAGCAAAGTCAGTAGCAATGATTTAATTACGCAAACAAGCAACTTAAGATGCGGCAAGGGGTGTGCGTGTATAAGGCAAGGCTTGAGTTGCTTGCCAGTTGGGAATATGTCAAAACAAACATAAAACGGCGGCTTGTGCCACTTGAGCTGCACGTTGCTCATACGCCGCGTTGTCAGCCTCCAAGGCGCGTTCTTGACAGCTGTGTGTCTGTCTGTGTGTCGAGCGCCTTCTGTGAATTCACTCAACTCAACTTCCCTATTCAACTTCCCTTTGGTTTGGAAGCCTTCATCAGTCGCCGTCTTGAACGAAAAATGCAATTCAAGCAATTTTCAATTTTCGTTGCACGCACGTCGCGCCCCTGGCACAAGATGCGCATAGCTACCCAACCAGAACAGTTTTTACTGTTAGCTAAACCCCAACTCCCTTTGCCTCTGGCTCTCTCTCTCTCTCTCTGCCTCTCTCTCTCTTTCTCCGTTAACATCTTACCCCTGGCCTTGGCCAGTAAGCCTGCTTTACATCAAATTGAAAAAGCAAACTTGTCGCGCTAAAAATTTTTATCATTCCGCAGGTCTACTGCCAATTTTTTACTTACCCCAATCCCGGCTCCGCACATAGCAGCTGGCGTTAGCTCCCTCGTAACCTGCTGCCTGACCCCTGCTCAGTGTAGCCCTCTCTCTTGATCTCTTACTTTCAGCCAGCCCCTGAGCCTGGCACCACTTTTATGGCTTAAGCAGCGCTTTGCAATGCGTTAAAATCGTGCGAAAACTTTTTGCACAAGATTTTATTTTCTTTTTTCTTTTCGCTAAAAGTTGGCTGTTAGACGCGTTACTTTATTCTATTTCTATCTCTCTCGCTCTCTCTTTCGGATTCTTTTACTCTTGTTCTCAGCGCTTCGCTTGCAACTTTCGCTGTTCAGCTCAAAATTAAGGCATTAATGTTGGTTTTATGGATGCGTCTAAATTGGTTTCTCTTTCTCTTGGACTTTCCTTGAAGACTGTTAGCCTGGCAGTTAGTTAGTGAAATGTACTTAAAGTCCAGCACTAAGCTTCGCAGCAGTGGCAATTGCATTCAAATAACTGTAACAGTAAAGATTTAGCTAATCTCCTTTGCTCATTTGGAAGCTTTTGTTCTTTAGCAGCTGCTCTGAAACTCTTTGCTAAACGGACTGAAATAATCCCCGAACGGACTAACATTTTAAATATGAGCTAGGAACAACTTTTCATGAGATTTATGATTATATATAAGTAGCGGGTAGTTATAATGTTGCAATGTAATGTATTAAAGAAGTTAGACTCAAAATTTGATTCTTAACACTATGCAATAAAACATATCATTTATAGAAATATAAAAAATCTTCGCTCGCATATAGTCAGATTGTGGCAATATCTCTCACGTTACCCTTTATTCCTTAACAATATTTCTTAACTTATTCAAATAACAATTGATAAATGCACTGCGACTTACACTCAACCAAAAATTGTCATTGTCACACTTTTTCTATTGCATCTCAGCAAAATATCACTGAAGTCTAGCTTAATTAGATACCTGTTAATAAATAATTCACAGGTCGAACAGGCTGCTTAGCCAAACCTTATTCAACGTAAACTTTAGTTGCAGCAATTTAGCTTAGCTGATAACTTGGTCGATTTGTACGAAAAGTAAAACTTTCTCTATTACAGCAAAAACTCATTAGCTCGAAGGTATACTTCTATGTAAACAGGTAGTTTAGACTCGTGTTTTACATTTCTGCACAGTAGCAGTAAAAAATGAAACTTTACTCGTCGGCTTACACAACGTTTTGCCGCCTCTCCTCTCCTCACCCTTTTGAGCTTTTGACTAAGAGAGCCTACACACTTTTTCAAGCCCAGCACTTGTCAAACAAAAAGCAATTTACAATGAGAGACCTCGACGATGGGTTGGTAGGGCCGGCAAAGCCTTCCAATGCAGAAATGCAATGCCAACACAGAAACAGCAACAACAACGATAACAAAAGTAATACAAATGACTGCAAATACTCGAAGCAAACAGCAGCAACAAAAACAAAAGCGTTGAAAAAAAAAAACCATAAAGAAATGAAAGAGATTTTCCAAAGTCATTTGGCAAGTGTCGAGCGACGAGACGACGACGTCGACGACGACGACACCAAAGAAGGAGGGCCAAGGGCAGCGAGTGTCGGAGTAACGAAAGGAAAGTGACGAGTGGAAAGTATCAAGTGCCGGGCAACAAAAGACAAGCGGCGAGCTGCGAACAATGCAACTGCTGCAACAACAGCAATTAAAAAATGAATCTAAGTCTTCAGCAAATCGCATAAAGAAGCTGAAAAGCAAACCGTAAAAAGCAACCACTAAAGCAGATTATATCACAACAAAACTACAAAGCTCAAAGAAAACGAAGCTGAATAAGAAGAAGCACTTCATGGCTGAAAGAATTTTTAAATGTAAAAATAGAAATTTAAAATGTGCAAATATATAATATAAATATAAACGCAGAGAGTGCTCGCACTAGTAATACCCTGCATGTGGAGAAAGTCGACTTTGATCAATTTATGAAACTCAAAATAACTTTGAAAATATTTTAAAGAAAATCAAAAATATTTGATTAACTATAAGAAAACATATCAAGATATTTGAAAAGTCAAATTTAGATATAATATTTTCTTAAAGAAAAGATTCAGGTATTTGAGCACTCGTAGCTGCAGCTGACAATTGGCCACATATAAATTTTCTTATTTCGGACAGGGCACAATGAACTCTTGATGGCCTTTGGTGACCAATCAATCTTGCTGGCCAGTCCTGGCCAATCCCTACAGTCTGACCATATGCCTGTCCGTGTGCATGTACCGTTATGCCGGCTGCTACTTCATCTTCATTCATTTCGGCAATTGCTTCGGCGTTGGCTTTTGCCAGCTTTTCCGTGCTCCTTTTTTTAGTGTGTAAAATGTGTGTGTGTGTGTGTGTGTGTGTGTGTGTGTCGACGATGGCGACAATTGCAAATATTTTGCAATTTTCCTGTTTTGTTAGTTGGCCATTTCTCTTACCCCAGTTCTTTGTGGGCTACTTGTTCTCCTTCTTCCGGCACTTGCTTTGCATTTCGACTAGTAAAAGGATTGCTCTCCCTCTGTTTGCCTGTTTGTTTCCCCTGACAAGTACAAGCGCGAGCCGGGCAGCTGGCTGGTTCGACTTGTCATGCTTGAGTGCCGTTGCCTGCAACGCCGAAAATATGCAACTGACTGTACTACTGACAGCAGGCCCTGCTCAACCAGCCAGGCTGCCCTACAATACCCTATCCCCAACCCGAATGCTTCTGCAATGAAGATTGATCACAGTTGGCGCAAGTTGAGCGCCGTTTTTACTGCCCCCAACTGCAATTTTCATTCGTGCCACTTTCCGGCGACCTTCTGCTGCTCACCACACCCATTCTCCGCGACTTCGGCCCCCTTCACATCCGCTGCCTGTCGCTTAATATGAAAAATTGCGCCAAATATTTGCGAAGCGCGGCAAAAGATGCAGCAAACGTTAAAAGTGGCGCCTGCTCTAATTGTAAGAATTTGTCAGCTTTGTAAAAGGGATAACAAATTAATAGTTGCCCCGTATCCGGAGCCAAGCGGGCGACGTGAATAAAAAGTGTCTGGCAAAATTACACGAAATAAATTAAAAGTCTAGTCAGATATGTCTACTAAGATAGGAAGGCCTCTTTCGTTTGTCTTTTGTGTTGCTGCCTATGAAACGTAGAGTTGCATCGACTCGTAAAACTATACTTAAAAGACGTTAGTTTTCTTATTTTAAGTAATCCTTACTAGTGCAGAGATAATCCATAGCCAAGTTTTAGACAATTGGGATTTACTATTCCTATTGACATGTCTTAGCAAACTCTTACAACCTTAGGGAATTAAGGTCAATTGTGTTACCTTTTTCCAATGAATATATTTTTAAGTAAGGCGCGTTTTTATTGATTTTATTTAATTTAATTTTGCTTAAATATATTCCACATATTCCTAACTTTTGCCTTAAGTCATACGCTTGTTCTCTGTTTATTTCTCTCAATTTGATTGTTGTTTATTTACAGCACAATAATTTAATTAATTATTATTAATACTTAGCACTTTGCATAATTGAATTAGAACTATGCAGACACAATGTCTGTACACAACATCTTCGTATATTCGTAATTTTAAGTCCATTGTCATAATTTTAATTCTATTTACTTTAGGGCATTTATGCATATATAAATATACCCAATAAATATGTATGTATAAGTTGGCATTTCCTAGGAACTTCATAATAACTATAAGATAACTGCTTCACATCCAAATTACGTATACGTCAGGTATACACCCATGCACACAAAGAGGTCCCAACAATCCTCAACCGACATTCAAAAACATTTGTTCAAGCCTCAACAATAACAGCAACAACAACTGAGACTCAGACATGTTGGCCACTTTGTTTGTGCTCACTCGAAGTGCCCTGCGAAATTGCCGTGTCGCTGCGGTTGTCATTCTGTGCTGCCGCTTTGGCACAGTGTGCCAAAAAGCAACGAGTGTGCAACCAACCAACTGTTGCACGCTTACCCATTGACTAACGAACTGTCAAACTGACCCTTGGCAGGTCCCCTTGTCTGGCACTCTGACCCCGTGCCCGTACCCATGCCCCAGCTGCCCGCTGTGCCCTTTGCTTAGCTGGCTTTATGGCTGCTGCTTTAACCTTAAGTGCCGTTGGCATAGTTTTAGCAACTGTCAGACGACGATGCTCCCAAGGCGTCTGCCACTATTTATAGCCGCTTCACTTCGCCCACATTTTGTTACCTTATTGCAGCTTCGCTCAAAGGCAAACTACAGCGAGTGTGCTCTACAGTAAAAATCCTTAAAGGGTATATTTACTAAAGCGGGTATATGGGTTGGACATAGTAAACAAGCCAGTTTTCGGGTTATACTATGTTTCGAGTTTGTTAATCAAGGAGTTAAACTGATTAAAGTTATTAAAGTATGCCTTAAATCTATTTTCAAGTCAATTAAAATATTTTAAAATATATTGTAAAAATTGTTTATATGCTATAAATTATATACTTATCTATTATCTGCTATCTACAAGCATTTGCTGATAAAAGGTTTGCTTTGCCAACATACAACACCAATATTAGAATCATATGATGTATGAATCGTATGTTTCTCCAAAATATTATTAATTTCGAAATAGTACAAATATCATTCAGAAGTTATAGTTTCATTGTCATACATGCTAGGTATATTCTAGCACATTCTATCCCATACACACTCAAGACACTTGTCAACCGTTGATGCGCCTTTCTTGCTGCGCTCACTCCTTGCTCTACTTCTGCAGCCAGTTGTTGGAATTGTTGGCGTTGTTGTTGACTTTCCATTTCACATTTCTCAGCGCTCAACGGCTTGGCTGGCTGCGCTTAGTTGCCCTCGCGGGAGCTGTCCATTTATCTGTTGGACAAAGAGCAAAGGCGCACTGCAAACAGCTAACTGCAAACAGTGAAAGAGCCTTGGACCGGCCGCCAGCCCGGCTCAGCGAAGAGATGAGATGAGATGAGCAGAGATAGTTGAGACTGGGCTGTGCTCGGACGGGGCCATGCATGGCAATCCAATTATCATACGCCCCGTGGTAGACGCTCTAATTGGAAACAAACAGCTGGGAGTCAAAAGCTAAAAGCGCCAGCATGAAAACATTTGGCAGATTTACATTTCTCAAACAAGCGGCGAGTTTTATATATTTTCCTTTTCCATAACTTTTCGCTTTTTTTTTCCTGCTGTAGTTTTTTGTTTTATCAGCGCGCTGAGAGCTGCACACAAATTTCAAATGCAAAATATGCCAAGTGAATGTAAAACAATAAAAAACAAAAAAAAATATAAATGGAAAAAAGCTGATGCGTTCGTTTTCTTTGGATTCGTTTTTACTAACGCTGCTTTTTATTAAAAATTCATTCCGACTTTTTACAGGGGGTAAATCGACGCCAACTCCCTTCATACCCACAAAAAAAAAACCAAAAAAAAATTCATTTTCAGAGAACGAGGCGATCGAAAATATTGTATTTGAGTGCCTCGACCTAACACAAACACACACAAAACACAAAACCGAAGCACTTTATACATTTCTAGCGGGTTTTTGGATAACAACAACAACAACAGAATCAACAAATACAAAAAAAGCAGTTGCTCATAGAGACAGAGTGCAAAGTTTCCATTAGAAGCCACAGCAGATGTAAAGCTGTCAGGGGGCGGCGGCAGGAATCAATAACCGCGGCGATGCTTTCACGAGTTACCCACAGTTTGTTCTATTCGCTTAAAAGTGTTGCGAATGGAATTTGGCAAAAAGAAACAAAAATACATTTTTAAACGGTTTTCAATACCAGTAACAGCCAGAATAGCTCGATTTATTGTTTGTTTTTTTGGCTAAAAGCTAACTATTTCGTATAGTATGTAGCCAGTCTTAGTTGATTGATTGATAATTCTTAGTAATAAATAAAAACAAATTTTATTTGCCAATACCAAAATCTGCTTCAAACAATTCTCTTTGAAAACGCCCTGGGTCCCAACAGGAGTTCTGTCTATAAACTTTTGTCATAATTAAATAACAGTAATTCAATTAAATGTATACAAAATGAAAGTTTCAGTCAGTCTCAGTTGGAACTGTTTTTATGCCATTTTGCTGCTAGTTTTGAACCGTTTACGAAACATACAAAACTTTTTGACTTTTTAATGTTATTCAGAGCCAACTGCCTCCACGGACGCCTAAAAATATGCAAACGAAAACAGATCTGACAAAACAAACGCCCCCAAAACAGTGAAATGAAAACAAATAATATCATATTCAAAGAGCTAAATGCCGCCTCGACCCCAGAGCGAATTCATCAGAGTGGATTTATAATACAATGCGCTTTAATGCAATTTGTAAGTGTGAGTGAGACGGAGTGACAGTGTGTGAGCGACGCAAGCCACGAATTGGAGAGAGAGAGATAGGAAAAACTCTGCTGCAAGGCAAACGCATATTTGCGTTTTTCGATCTGGCAACGCTGTTTGGTCAGAGCAACTGTGCAACTCAAATTTGTCAGTTCGCCCACGCACTTTCACACTCTAAACAAAACACACATACATGTACACTCATACACGCACGCAGGCAACCTCCCTCCGTCTCTTTTCCTCTCACTCTTTAACATTTTTAACAATGGTCGACGCATTCCCTTGGAGCTTGATGTAAAAACTCTCGTCATGGATCGCAACTGACAGCTGTCGGCTGTGTCCAAAAAAGGATTGCAAATGCTGCTTCGTTCGTACGTCTTTTTCCTTTGTTGCGCAGCACGTGCAACGGCACTTGGAAATCATCCATACATACATAAATCGAGGAATGTTACTGCGTGCTGTTTTTTGTGTTCCCAGCGCTTTATCCCAATTATCAATTTGAATTCGATTTGCGCTTTAAAGGCGTGAGCCACCTGTACAGGTGAATGGGCAATTGAGTATCAGGCAATCTGCACCATACTCGTACGTACACTCCCTCAATCGCTCAACAGCTGCAGAGCATTTAAATCGAGGCACTAAACGATGCTTTTATGGCTCAATGGGCCTCACGTGCATGGACTGTGTGTGTGGCAATACTTGATTTAAAATTGTATCGCATTTTATTGCTTGAGTGTTTGGTTAATTGCGTAGTAAACGCATAAAATGCACATGCTATTTACAGTCCAAAAAGTATTTATTGGTTTTAAATTAATCTATATAAACCGATCACTTGATATTTATTATATCTTTAATAACCCGCATAGTTCTTAACTCATTTTCCATTCTGTATGTTTCATTTACATTTAATTATACTCATTGCATAAATTCCTTTGAAATTTGCCATCCACTTGGCTTTCCCAATCTTCAAGCTTCCAACAGCTGCCCAATTTATCACCTCGCTCCAGGCTATAACATAATCTTCAAGCTGCAGCCTCTATTACATTTTACCCAATTCCTTTGAAGACCACAGGCCACACACACATATTGCCGCACCTGAGATAATTTTTTTACAACTTTCGTGGTGCGAACTGCGTGCGAAAAGTTTCCCAGACACAATGAGCGAAAAAGACCCACAAAACACTTCGCACTCGCGATGCCCAAGTGGTCGAGTGGCCACGCTCCCAGTTACTTTCATTCCGGCATTCAAGTGCAATTAGCAGTCTACTAATTAGTCTAAACGGACCGAGCACGATGGAACGTGGACCACGCCCTCGGCTACGTGAGGCACACAACTTGACACCGGACTCGGCGACTCAATGCGCGCTGTCTCGTAATTTTTACTTCATGCGGTGCAGTCATAATAAAATTATGAAGCCAACGTGCGCCAATTTTGTATTGCGACCAGTGGACGTGGACAGGTGGAGTGGTGGAAGACCGTGAAGACGTGGAAGTCGTGGAAAACCGCGGGGCACAGCCGTAGCAGACGTTCCTTGAAAGCACTCAGACAGAGTTTCCTGAATATGGACGTGCACGTGGACCTGAACGTGGACATGGCTGTGTCCTGTGCGCAACTTTGCTAATTGAGTTACATGCGGCTTGCTGGCGGCTGCAGTCGTATTTAATTGCATTTCAGAGGACCTGTCCTTATTGCATTTCCCTGACAAAATTGTATTGGGCCTATCCAGGAAAAAAGCGCCACACCGCACGCATGCGTCCCATAGCCGCATTATTTATGTTAAAGCAACAAAAGTAGGTTTTACCACTTGGCTGGCAACTTGGCCTGGTTGCTTTCATCGTTGGCCAAAAAGTTTTATAAACTTTTGTTTTCTGCTTAATGACTGCAGTGCCAAGACATTAAACGCTCCTTGGCCGCATTCGCGTTTCCGTACTTCCAGCAATTGAGTCTAATGCAGTTGGCAACACCAAGTCGCCAACGTTGCCAAAGGGATTAAAGCTTGCAATTCCAATTTCAAAGCGATTTGCAACACTGACTAACTCAGACGTGACTTGGCCAGCGCTGTACTTGCCCAAAAAAGTAGGCAACACATTGTGCTGCCAACGCACGCCCTTCTCGATGATTCTCAGCAAATAGTGTGAAGTGAATAAAAAGAAATCCGAATTGTGTTATGTGAAACATAACGAAAGGGACAATTTAAAATGTACAAAAAAAAGAAACTTAATCTGCCATATCTAATAATGATTTTCGACAGATTGGTTACATTCCACTTCAGTTCCATCTCTCAGCATTCATTCAGACAGTTGTAATTGTAGTGCAAGGCAAGCAAGCAGCACATGCACGTATGTGCCTTATCTACAACCGTTGTATAACTTAGCCACTACTATCGCTCCAGTTGCCTCTGTACTCTGCTCAGTCGCTCTATTCACTCTGCATTTATGCTCTAATTATACCGCACGTACACCCTCCACCATCGCGTGTTGCAAATTGAGTGCCCACCACCTATCGCTAACTGTATTCCGCTTTGCATTTGCCATTTGCCCAGCTTGTCAGCCACATCCCTGGCCCCCTTCAGCCCGATCCGACGACCCGCATCCACAGTCTCGCCTCAAATGCAACTGTTAAGTGCCTGGCACTTTACGACTAACGAATTATAAAAGGGAACGTACTGCGAATGCAAAGCACAAAACTCACTTTTATTTTATTTTTTTTACGTCATTCGCTTGTTCTTGTTATTATTATTATTATTTTACGCGCATGCATAAATTGAAAAAGGACAGAGGAAGAGAGAGAGAAAGAAAACAATGCCAATGCAACCAAAATATAAAAACATCAGGGCTTAAAGACATTTGAATATACTTACAAATTACAGCCAGAAGAATAATTTACTGCAAAAATAAAGTACACAAGGGAAGAAGCGAATGAACTCGCTAGTGTTGGAAAACGACTGCATAAGCCACGTCTTCAATTTGCCATGCCATGCATAATAAACAAACAAAAAATAAGAAGAAAAATATTTCCATTGCGTTTTTATTGTTGCTGGCAACTAGGTACGAGGAGTACGTAACCAAAAACAATGTAGTGAAGAAAGTGGAATATTATTGCAACAGTTAACACGCACATACACACACAGACGCTGTAGCCTCTTGAACACGTTGCAAAGTAACGAAAAACACGCGCGAGTTAAATTTTGAGTATGTGCAACTGCATGGATGATTGTGTGTAGCTGTGTGTGTGTGTGTGTGTGTGCTTGTGTTTGTGTGTGCTCGCATTAGTGTTCTGGCTTGTTAGGCAGCCAAACAGGAAGTGACACACACTCATACACTCTTTTGCACACGCACACACAGCAAAACGCTTGACTTCAAGAGCGCGCCCCGTCCGCCATTTTGTTTCTGGCTTTACAAAATGTTTTCATTTTTTTTCGTTTTCTTTTCTTGCTTTGTTTTGGGCATAAAATAGCGTTTATGCTTTGCTGGTTTCTCCACACAACAATAACGAAACGCAGGTGCGCAGCAAAGGAAACAAGAGCTGTAGCTGCTGGCAGTGTTGGTTAACGTCAAACTGACACACGCTTCACTGCTATGCTTTTTCGTTTGCTTGTGCTTTTTTAATTCTTTTTATACCCTGAGCCCATTGAAACTGGAAAATGAGGGTATACCGGTTTTGTTAAAATGTATGTAACGGGCAAAAAGAACCATGGCAGACCCCTTAAAGTATATTTATTCTTGATCAGGGTGACGAGCTGAGTCGATTTAACCCTGTCCGTCTGTCTGTCTGTCCGTCCGTCAGTCACAGCAGAGCCATAGGCAGCGCTTGAGTTGAGCCATAGGCTGAGCCAGAGCAGAGCCATAAGCACAGCCAGAGTTGAGTTGGAGCTATGCCATAGGCAGATCTATAGACAGAGCTCGAGTTGAGTCAGAATAAAGCCGTAGGCACAGCCATTGGCAGAGCCATCGGCAGAGCCTAAGCAGACCCTGAGTTGAGTCACAGCAGAGCCATAGGCGAAGCCATAGGCAGAGCCATAGGCAGAGCCATAGGCAAAGCCTAAGCAGAGCCTGAGTTGAGTCAGAACAAAGCCATAGGCAGAGCCATAGGCAGAGCCATAGGCAAAGCCTAAGCAGAGCCTGAGTTGAGTCAGAACAAAGCCATAGGCAGAGCCATAGGCAGAGCCATAGGCAGAGCCATAGGCAGAGCCATAAGCAAAGCCTAAGCAGAGCCTGAGTTGAGTCAGAACAATGCCATAGGCAGAGCCATAGGCAAAACCATAGGCAGAGCCATAGGCAGAGCCATAAGCAAAGCCTAAGCAGAGCCTAAGCAGAGCCTGAGTTGAGTCAGAACAAAGCCATAGGCAGAGCCATAGGCAGAGCCATAGGCAGAGCCATAGGCAGAGCCATAGGCAGAGCCATAGGCAGAGCCATAGGCAGAGCCATAAGCAAAGCCTAAGCAGAGCCTAAACAGAGCCTGAGTTGAGTCAGAACAAAGCCATAGGCAGAGCCATAAGCAAAGCCTAAGCAGAGCCTGAGTTGAGTCAGAACAAAGCCATAGGCAGAGCCATAGGCAAAGCCTAAGCAGAGCCTGAGTTGAGTCAGAACAAAGCCATAGGCAGAGCCATAGGCAGAGCCATAGGCAGAGCCATAGGCAGAGCCATAAGCAGAGCCATAGGCAGAGCCATAGGCAGAGCCATAAGCAAAGCCTAAGCAGAGCCTGAGTTGAGTCAGAACAAAGCCATAGGCAGAGCCATAGGCAAAACCTAAGCAGAGCCTGAGTTGAGTCAGAACAAAGCCATAGGCAGAGCCATAGGCAGAGCCATAGGCAGAGCCATAGGCAGAGCCATAGGCAGAGCCATAAGCAAAGCCTAAGCAGAGCCTAAACAGAGCCTGAGTTGAGTCAGAACAAAGCCATAGGCAGAGCCATAGGCAAAGCCTAAGCAGAGCCTGAGTTGAGTCAGAACAAAGCCATAGGCAGAGCCATAGGCAGAGCCATAGGCAAAGCCTAAGCAGAGCCTGAGTTGAGTCAGAACAAAGCCATAGGCAGAGCAGGGTCTGAGGCAAAGCCGTAGGCGGAGCCATAGTTGAGGCAGAGCCATAGGCAGAGCCTTAACAGAGCCTGAGTTGAGACAGACCAGTTCCATAGACAGAGCTATAGGCAGAACCATAGTTGAGTCAGAGCAGAGCCACAGGCAGAGCGCCCGCTTTTGCGAGAGTGCAAATGTATGTGTGTGTGTTGTGTTGCTTGTGTATATATGTAAAATAAGCATAGAATGTTTAGAATATCGGCTCTTCGTAGGGGATCTTCAGGGGCTCTCCTAGTCGAGCAGTCTCGACTAGAGCACTCTTACTTGTTTTCTTTTCTTTTTTTTTGTTCCGCTCACTTCTCATTAAAGTGTCAATGTGCATGGTTAAATGTTTCTCGAACCCTGAAACACATTTGCCAGCTGCGATAATTGGCACACAGAAATGAGAATGGAGGCCATTAAATTGCCGTTAGCTTTCAATTTAGGGTCAGGTATTCGAAGTGCTCATTAGCATTGGATGACCCCTGGCCACAGCTGAACGCGCGGACAAATGACAGCTACAATAAAACAACAGGAGTGAGACGACGTCAAGCTGACTGTAGCTACTAATTGAGTCATTTAGCAGTGGCCACAAAATGTGGTAATCCATGGGCCGGACAAGAGACGTAATGAGAGTGACTTACTTTTTAGTAGGCATACATCAAGCCCATATACTTGAAATCGTTATACTACGAACTACATATATTTTATGCTTATATCTTTATTTATATATCCTTATACACATTCTTACATATGCAGCTCGTCGTATATATATATATAGATATATATATTAAAGAAAACTATTATATATGTAGCGTGGACTAAATCAAGTCAGGTTGAAACCAATAAATCTAAAATTTAGTAACAAGAAACAGACTTTATTTCAATATACTCAATATGATGTTTAATTATGTATGTTAAATGCCTATCAAATTTATATATGCACTATTCAACATAAATAATAATGCGAACATCAAATTTAAACAGAAATTAAATTGTAATTATGTTATAAATGAAATACAATACATTTGGAATGCTTAAGTGTGGCAAGCCTTACAGGACTACCAATACATATACATGTTATATAGATTCCTGTTAACCAGAACAGAAATTAGGCAACAAATTGTTGCTTCTGTTCCCAAGCTCAAAATTATATTTACAAAGGGTCTTTTAATTTTTGTAATTCTTGTCATTGTTTGCTAGCAAAGTTTAAGTGCCCTTCGTCGTAAGCGCATTGATTATTTTGCTTAAGCTTTAAAAATGTTTTTTGGCCACTTTTGTGGCTGCTTTTGCCTCTCGTCGATGCTAAACAAATAGCAATAAAAGCCGAAAAATAATAAGGTTTACTGCTGCCTGCGGTCGAACGAGCAATGGGTGTGCAGAACAGGTGCTGGCAGTGGGTGGGCGGGTTGTTTGAACTTTATGTGGATACCTCGTCAGCTCGCTTGAGTGCCCTTTTGGCGTTTATTGTGGCTGGCGCTACCAAAAACTTTGGCACTAAACAGAAATTACCCATACGCCGTGGGTGCCGTTGATTGGCAGAGCGGCTGTGGTTAGCTGGAGCAGAGACTCTCGCTGAAAACGATACAGAGTCAGAGTCAGAGGAGGAAAGGGCAGGGGATGGGGATGGGGATGGAAAAGATGCTGTACCATGTTTAGCCTTTCACACTCATAAATCTGCAACTTGCGTAGCATAAATTTGCCGGCATGTGAGAGCTGCATTTTGTGGCGGCCTGTTGTTGGCTTTCAGCTCACTTTAAAATGCGTTCGCAACTAATAAAACATCTGCACTCTACTATTAATTGCAGCTCCGTGTCGTCGGGCTGGTACGAGATGGCCAACGAACCGCTGATGAAGCCGCAAATGCTGCTTGTGGCCTTGCTGGGCATTAGCGCAGCCCTATCGCTAGGCAACGCCGAGAGCTCTTCAAGCTGTGGACCCAACTTTCCGGTGGCCTGCTCCTGCGGCAATGAGATGTACGAGAGCACCGTTCAATTCATTGTGAACTGCACCAATGCGGGCCTGCACAATACCAGCGTTCTGGAGTACATGCCCGAACAGGTCGAGATTCTTATCTTTACGGGAAACTACATAACGGAGCTGCCATGGAACGTCTTTGGCAGCATCAATGACTACAAACAGCTGAAGATCGTGGACATGAGCAGCAATCACATTCGCGAGATACGTGGCAAGAGTTATCATCATGTGCCACGCGTTGAGCGTCTCATCCTGAACCACAACAATCTGAGCATTTCCCGCTACGACGACGAGGTGAATCATCATCATCCACGCGTCTTCTCCAACTTCGTCAATCTGCAAAGCCTACATCTGACCGACGCCTTTGAGGATCACAGTTCGCCGCAACTAAGCGAAGATCTACACGACATTTTCGTGAACAGCCAATTGGTGAAGCTGGAGAAGCTGCATCTGGAGCAGAACGAGATCACGCACTTTAAGGATCGCAACGTTTTTTGTGATCTGCCCGCGCTACGCGATCTGCATCTGGGTGACAATCTGCTGAAGGACATCAACTTTGAGGTGCGTTGCCTAAACAACCTTCGTTTTCTGGATCTGGAGCGGAACAAGTTTGAGTTTGTCAAGCCCAGCGATATGCGCCTGCTCAACGAGTTGCAGGAGCGCGAGAATCGCAGCGTCAATCTGATCGTCGACTTCAATCTGAATCCCTTTGTCTGCGATTGCAAGATATCCCCTTTCCGCACGTGGCTGCAGGCGACACGTGTCCAGGTACGCAATCAGGAGAGCCTCATGTGCTTCCACGGCCTGCAACATGTGGATCCGGCGCCGGCGCACATCCTCCAGCTGGACATGGGCGAGTGTGCAGCCACAATGGCGGCGGCTGCCTCGTTTCTGAACATCGCCGAAGATGAGCAGCTGTACGGGCAACTACAGCCACATATCAGTGGCCACACAGCCACATTGATCTTTCTGCTGATTGTGCTCAGCATGATACTGCTGGGTCTGCTGGTGGCCCTCGTCTATGTCAGTCGCGATAAATTGAAGTACATGATGACTCCGGTGTTCGACAACGTGGCCAAGAAGGTGCAGTATACATCGATCAAGGATGAGGACTGCCCGGAGGTTCATGTCTAAGTACAACTGCAAACCCCACCCACACGTCCATATCAAACAGTAGCAACAGAACTAAGTACATATAGTTTCGTTTGATTACCAGTTTATTTTTTTCATTTTGCCATTCGCATAGCGCAAATGTGTGCCATCACAGAGAACGACGTCTAAGAGAGTAAAATCCCCAACCAACCCAAGCCTTTTGAAGAAACCCAGTTCAGTTAACTGTATTTAAAAAAACAAAATAATAAAACACTCACAAACCTATTGTTTGATAGTACATAAGTGAATTGTTGCATTTAAGGTAATAGTAGAACATCTAAAATGTGGCAAAGTTAATTGATTACACGCAATTACAGCAATAATGTTAGCGATTTTCTAAGTAGCATTAAGCCTTAAGTGTTGTTATGCGTTCGATGATTTCAATAATATTTCAAGTCCCCAAAACATACGAATATAGTAAACACTTACTTACCATACATATACATATGCATACATACACGCATACATACATATACATATATATATTGTAACAAACACGTTAGTGTAATCTGTGATTTAAGTTTAGTAGCTTTACTTTGTTAAAACTCAAACGAACGAAAATTGATGCAAATATAAAAACTTCAACCTGTATAACATATGACGTACTTAAATACATATATATAAATTCATATATTACTTACACTTATGTTTAAACTACTTATAAATGTTATTAATCATTTAAATCGTACTTTGAATTGATTTGCACTTTAATTTTTCTGTAATTAACACACAGTTTTTATAAATAAACTTTAAAAATGATACCGATTTGTTTTCCTTTCAAATTTGGTGCACTTTGGGCAGTGCTGCCAATTTTGCTATTTTCCCGGCGTTTCACAAAAACCCAGAATGCGGGAGAAAATTGTGAACTAGCTGTATTTCAATGCGACTTGAACGCGGATTAAGGGAAACAAAATGGTCATCAAAATCCAAATTTATGCAATGTTGAATGATTTCGGTGTATTTTATGCCTTTCGATATCGAAATTCATACGAAAATTGCCTTAAAGCAATAAACAGCTATTTCTCTTGAGTTTCCATTATTTATTCTAGCTATTTGTGGCTTTTTTGAGTAGTGGATCTGGCAGCACTGATTCTGACAGCGCGCCAGCCAACGTGAATGGCAAAGTAATAAGGTCAAATGAGAGTAAATTATGGGTGATGGATGGCAGATAAGAAATCTAAGTAATAATTTAAATAAATATCAAATATCAAGCCAAGAAGCCCAATGGAATATTAATATGTCCCATTAATATATTTAAAAGAAACAAAAGTCAAGCTGTTCAGTAAATAGAAATACGTAAGTAACCTGCATGTTTCAGCGTATCTATTTACATATCTGTAATTTAGTAATTTAAAAAAACTGCAGAGCTCATTAAAAATGCTAAAAAAATTTTAATATTTCTCTTATTTTCTTTGAATAAAAGTATATATAAGCAATTAAAGTTTTAATTTGTTTAATTCGTTAAGCAACTCAAATGCGCGCTTCATTCTTAATATATGCATCCCTGGAAACAGTGTTGGGCAACATGTGTTAGCAACAGCTGTTTGATCGGAGTAAGTCTCAAGCAACGGCGAATTTTACGCTGATAAGCCGCTTATGTTTTGTGGTAATTTGTTGTCTGTAAAGATAATTAGTGATTTAACCGCAACAATATATGCTATGCCGTTTATCTACACCTTTTCATTAGCATGAGAGCGACTCGTTGCTGATTGCTGTTTGTGTATGTGTGTGTGTGTGAGTATGAATGTATAAACAAATTAGTTTTTCTTTTTACGTCGTTCGAATATTTGCCTTTGCTCTCTGTTTCTTATTTGCATTATGCAACCTCATTCGGCTTTATATTAAAAATAAAGTGATAACAAATTATTGCTACGTTGAAATTAATATTGCATTTGTAGATATATTTGGAGTAGCCCGCACTCACGCACACACACAAAGTAGATATGAGAATATATATATGTAAATACATATATATAAGCGTCGTATAACTGGTATTTTGCGCTCAATTGTCTCCATTTCAGATGCTAAGGAACTGTCGACGTGTGTGCGCTCTGTCTCGGCACACTGTATATTTAAGCTCCTTCAGTCAGCAGCTTAGACACATTCACAAGGTGAGACCAGCTGCCGGCGACAACATGGAAAAATTTGATTTGCCGAAACGCCTTCAAGGCAGCACGCCCAGCGTGTGGAACGAGTATATTGCTCTAGCCATGCAATACAAGCCCTTGAATCTGGGCCAAGGATTTCCGGATGATGCAGCACCGGAATATGTCACCAACTCGCTGGCGGATATTGCTAAGGATGAGAATCCATTGCTGCATCAGTACACCAGAGGAAACGTAGGTGCTTCAATTGCTTCTAATGTCTGACTAATATGCGATATGTGTTTTAGGGTCATGTTCGTCTGGTGCAGGCGCTGTCCAAACTCTACAGCGGACTCGTTAACAAGGATTTAAATCCTCTTAGCGACATATTGATCACTTCTGGTGCCTACGAGGCACTCTACTCCACTATAATGGGACATGTGGACGAGGGTGAAGAGGTCATAATTATTGAGCCCTTCTTCGACTGCTATGAGCCCATGGTCAAAATGGCCAGAGGCGTTCCTCGCTTCATTCCACTTAAATTGGTAAACCATAATCCATTTGACGAATGCTTTGCTTATTCTTTAATATGACGATCTCTCTTTTAGCGAAAGGAAGATGGTCCGATCAGCTCTGCAGACTGGGTCTTGGATGATCTGGAATTGGAGAAACTCTTCAATGAGAAAACAAAGATGATCATACTGAACACCCCGCACAATCCCACCGGAAAAGTCTTCCATCGCCAGGAACTGGAGCGCATAGCAACATTGTGTCGCAAATGGAACGTGCTGTGCGTTTCGGATGAGGTCTATGAATGGCTTGTCTTCGATGGTGTCGAGCACGTGCGCATTTGCACTCTGCCTGGAATGTGGGATCGCACGATTACGATTGGGTCGGCTGGTAAAACCTTTTCGGTAACTGGCTGGAAAATTGGATGGGCCTATGGACCTCATCACTTGATTCGAAACTTGCAAATGGTTCATCAGAACTCGGTCTACACGTGCCCGACACCACTGCAAGAGGGCGTAGCCCGCAGCTTTGAGGTGGAATTGGCGCGACTAGGAAAACCGGAAAGCTATTTCCTTACCTTGCCGCGCGAGCTGCAGCCCAAAAGAGACTTTATGGCAAAGTTTCTGAGTGATGCGGGCATGCGACCCACAATACCAGAGGGTGGTTACTTCATGCTGGCTGATTGGTCGCCGCTGGCACCGCAGCTCGACTTGAGCTCAGAGCAGGACAAATATCGCGACTATAAGTTCACCAAGTGGATGACTAAGAATATGGGTCTGCAGGGCATACCGCCCAGTGCTTTCTACAGCGAGCCCAATAAACACCTGGGAGAGGACTTTGTGCGGTACTGCTTCATAAAGAAGCAAGAGAATCTGGACAAGGCAGCTGAGTTGCTCAAACAATGGAATTAAACTGTGTTTATAGTATAGAACTATGCATTTATTTGTTACGCCAATAAACGAATTTGTTTTGAATGGGTCTAGCAACTATTCATCAGGCATCATACATGCTTGAACGTGCTCGCAAGGCATAACCTTCCATTACATAACCAAAAACAAGACAAATGTTTGGGTGGTAGCCTTACTCCAATCTCCTTTTATTTGCAATCCAATAACATGTTCATCCGCACGAAATACATTGGAATTGTGTTGTGTGTGTTTCTTGTTATGTGTTAATTAAACTAAAGGAAAACGTTTAAACCAGCGTCGCCCTACATATCATAAACGGACTTGAGAGCCAATTCGGGCTGGTCGTAGCCGAGCTCCTCGATGGTCGGCACACCGAGCTCCTTCAAGGTTGGAGCGATTTTCTCCATCAAATAGGGATAGAGTGTGGCCTTGTGGTCGCCACACTTGTCCTTGCAGCCCTCCAGCCACCTGATGGCTAGGGCGATGTCGTTGACACGGCGGCAGGCGCGCAGTCCAGACTCAATAATTTTTGGGCTGGGCACCAGATCCATGCCAAGCAGGTCGTTCATGCCCTTGCGTATCTCCCACCCATCGATGCCCTCACGAGCGAAGTATTTCTCGTAACGCTTATCGAACTGTTCAGCCGATTCCTCGGTGCCGTGCAGGCAGCGCACGGCGACAACACGACTGGATGTAACTCCAAGGGTGCCGCGCATGGCGGTGGCGAGTTTACCGGCAGTAGTGCGCAACATGGCTGTCAAAGGAAAATCAATTAAATAATTTAATTTTCTAAAAATTTGGTTAAGTAACAGCTTCGACTCACTTTACTCTTGTTCTTGCTATTTTTTCACACAGATGACAGAGCTGCCAGTGCTGTACAGAAAACTAAAGAAATATCGAATAAATGTATCTGGTGTGCTTGTGTTATCGACCTAGTGCTGTGCAATGAATTTACTGTCAGACTATTATATGAACGTTCTCGAACACTGTGTGACTTACTGAGTAGTCATTCTCATTTTGTGTCCGACAATTCGGTTGAAAATCGCATTTTCTGCTGAAAATAGACTTGCGAGCAGTGACCGCGGCTTAATAAATTAACAATTAGCCAACGCAATAACAAAAAAATGTCGACAGCAGGGTAAGTTTAGTAAAAAAGAAACATTCGTAAACCATCGAAATTTGGTTGCCTCAGTTCGAAAACTCTTCTTTTTGTGGCTTCTTTGTGCGACGCGTGCTTTTTGCTGCAGCAGGGGCATCGGCATCGTCGGCGTCTATTTTCTGCAAAGGGCATTGCCAATAATATTCCATTTTCTGATAGATGCATACTGTCTCACGCGCATCTGAAGTATGATGCTGCCCCCAGTAGCATTCGGTGGGTGTGTCCAATGCGCAACTGCATTGTATTTTTGGTCAGTTTGCGGCAGTGCCATCAGAGTCGCAACATTTGAGGTTATGTTAGGGTTGGCGCTAATTTTGTTTAAAAGTGTTGCCCTAATGGTCAAATTTTGATGGCATGGACTTTTACTGAACAATGCGAATCACAGCTATAATTTTTGCATAGGCTTGCACTTTGGAACCGCTTCTGGAAAGAACCATGCCTCGGTCGGTTGCCATGATACGATACGATAAATACAAAACGCGTATCTAAGCCGAGTTTCATTTCTTTGTTTGTTTGTTTGTTTATTTAAGCAATTGATTTGATTTGGTTTCCATTACAGTTCAATTCCGCCGCCAGTTTCGTGGGCTCAGCGCAGCGATTTGATTTACGTTATCATCGATGTGGAATGCAAAGACATTGAACACAAGTAAGCCCAACTCCCTCGCCTTGATAAACAAAATAAGTTTATATTTCATGTTGTTCTTTTCGAAATGCAGAGTGACAGACAATAGCTTCACTTTCAAGGGTGTCAATGCGCTTGATGGCTCCAAGAAGTACGAGGTCACATTGAACTTTTACCATTCGGTTGATCCGGAGAAGGTGACAAGCAAGAATATTGGACGTTGCTTGGAATTCACAATACCCAAGAAGGAGAACGGTCCGTACTGGCCAACCCTGACAACAGATAAGACCAAATTGCACTTCTTAAAGGCCAACTTTGCCAAGTGGCGTGACGAGTCTGACGAAGAGGAAGGTGGTGAGTATTGGAAGCCTCTAAATTTGAAGTTAACATCTAATATATATAACTTGTTTCAGATCCTAAGGACAACGGAATGTTCAGCAACTTCCTCAATAGCCCGGGAGGCGATTGGAACAACAAGTTTGATGATTTCAATGTCGATGAGGACGACGACTCGGACGATAACATACCCAGCCTGTCGCAGAATGATGATGAGGACGAGGGTGGGGAGGGCGACAAAGACAAGAAGCCGGCTGCCTAAGCAGCTAGCTTGCTGTATGGGCATTTTTGGAGTAATAGAGTCGTAGCATTAGCCGAGACCCCTATACCGTTAAGTCACACACATAAATCTACACAGACACACAAACACAATCATGCGTTCATAAACACTTATTCCGAAAACAAAACTGGAGCAGAAAATGCTGCGACGTTAGCAGAAATAACAAGGAAAGGAAGAAAAAAAAAGGAACATAAGATGCATTAATTTTACGCTGGATATTCGCCCTCAATAACTACAACTGGAAAAAAAAGCTACAACCAATTCATTGCGAAGTTTCATTTGCAATTTATTAATTTTTGTTTCCTGTAAATAAAGGGAATTAAAAAAAAATATTAAAAAGAACAATTCTCAATGCATTATTTATATCTATTGTTTTGCCCACACACACACGCACACAATTCGAAATGCGATCACTAAAAATGCAAATGTCTGGCAACTCCCAGTAACAGTGTTGCATGGCAACGCCGCCTTTCAAATTTTGGGCAAACAAAATATGCTTGGTAAAAAAAATCATTCCTCAGCTGCTGTCAGTAGCAGTAAATATAGGTTGTGCATGAATTATAATTGTATAAAGTAAATATATAATGGCGCAGAGTGGCAGACTCTCGTTTGTGGCCGAATGGTTTCACGTTGAAGCGGGAATAACACGCAGTTACCTATTAACATATCATTTAAACGACAGCGCCGTCGAATTGGTAAGTGGTTTTTATTATTGCTTAGTAGTTGAGCTCAGGTTTATCTTCCTTCAATGTGCAGTATGATCAGCGCAGTAAGAAAACCTTTTTGCGACGCACCAAAATTCCCGAGTTGACGCCGCGCGACTTCTTTGTGGGCTCCAAAATCAATGTGTTTGGACGGCCCTTCGATATTGTGGACTATGCGGACGAAATAACACGGAATACGTTGGCCAAATATCGCAAGCGGTAAGTCAACTCCACTCCAAGTTGTACAGCCCATTGTAGGCAAGAGTCTGTTTGCAGCGGCTTTGTGCTGCTCAAGAGCAGCATGTGGCCAAAGTACTTGGGCGAGTTCCTCACAACGCTCATTGAGAACAAGATCAACATCAACAACGCCCAAATGGTTCAGTTCTCGCCGACGACTGTGACGCAGTTCTTGGCCAGCAAGCAGGACGATGATGTGCACACATCGTAAGTATTCTAAATGCCTCTTTGAGTCAAACATACTTACCTTACAATCTGCCTCAACAAGTGTCTTGATGAACGAACTGCTGGCCGGACCGGCTATTAGCTTGGAAGTTATAGGCGATAATGTGATTGAAATCATATATGCCTGTTCCAAGTACAATACAGAGAAGGCTTCCACCACCATCGTGTTGTCGCCCAGCATGCAGCACCTGTTCGAGCGGGAGGAGGTGCGCTATGGCTTCTATTGCTCCGAGCGTGAGGCGAATGTTGCCAAGGACTTGAAGTTCTTCTTCGAAGAACGTCACAACATTATCAAGGATTGCCAATTCATGAACTCCACACTGGCCATCATAAAGCCTCATATAATCAAAGACGGCCTGCTGGGTCAAATGCTAAAGGAAATCCTTTCGTCTGGATTCAAGATATCAGCCATGCGCATGCTGCTCATGGCTCGTGTGAATTGTGAGGAATTCTATGAGGTCTATCGCGGTGTCCTGCCGGAATTTATACCTATGGTGGCTCAGCTTGCAAGCGGAGCATGTATGTGCCTGGAAATAGAATGTGAGGATCCAGAAAAGAACGCGCACCAGGAATTTCGCGACTTTTGCGGTCCAATGGATCCAGAAATTGCCAAGCTGTTGCGTCCCCATACGCTGCGCTCCAAGTTCGGCAGTTCCAAAGTGCTGAACGGCATTCACTGCACCGATCTGAGCGATGATACAAATCTCGAATTGCAGTACATGTTCAAGATACTCGAATGATACCAATTACCTCCTATATTGTTCAATTTTTATTTATTTGTCATTCGACCTAAGTGTGTGTGTGTAAATAAATTAAAAGTAATTATATTTAAATGTCTATTCCCCTTCCAGGCTGTGCTGTAGATATTGATATATTCTTGCGATTCGCCCATCGACTATAGCTTTATACTTTTTCAGTCAATACTAGACACTTCCGCTTCGGCTACTGGGGCTGGGCACATTGTCCGCCGCACTGGGCAGCAGGACAACTAAGTCCCTTGCCGGTATATAGCTCTTGCGCTCCTGTAATCCATAGTCGTAGGCCAGCAGGGTAAAAATGATGATGCACACCAGCATTAGCACAGCATAGAACAAATACTCGGCCTTTTGGGAGCTTAGAGCATCGATTTGGGTAACTATTACGACGATAAGATTGCCAAAGGCATTGTTTAAAAACCAAGCGGCTGTGACCACAGACTTCATCGATGACGGCGCCTGGGTGAAGGCAAACTGCAGGCCCGGAATGGACAGCAGCAGCTCACCCAGCATGAGCAGCAGGAACTGAGGCAGCTGCCACGCAATGTTGATGCTCTGACTAGGCGCTTGCTAAAGGAGAAGAAAAACTATATTCAATGCTCAATTTGTGGTACTCATAGTCCACCCACCATAATGCGATCTTGCAGAATGCCAGCACAGAGAAACGCAGCAGCTGAACATATGCCGCCAATGGTGACGCTGTGCAGCGGCTTCAGCTCCCAGTTGAACAGTCGCCGCAAAATAGGAACGGTCGCGTATTGCCACAGTGGGATGAGCATGAAGAGAAAGATCGGTCCGACGGCCTTGGCCTGATCCGGCTGAATGCTGACGCCCAACACTGTCGTATTCATCATGGTCGCCTGAAAGGTCCAGCTGGAGTCCTGCTGTGCGAGCAGTGCAAAGTAAACGGGCAGTGGTATGAACAGCTTGGTGATCTGCAAGGATAATTTATGGAGAATTCTGAAACATAAGAGGGATAGATAGCTACTCACGCGCAACACCTTGGACACATCATTGACAAAATTCACATCGTATGGCCCAATGGCATTGTGTAGCCAATAGCTGCATCTCTTAGCGGACCGGCGATGTCTCCACTTCTCCACCAGCGCTGTCTTAATGCAGCCACAGTACCTGAAGAGTATGTTATCTCCAAATAGTTTTTCCTGCCTGTAGAAGCATTTGCCAACCAAAAAGATGACTGAGAAAAAAGTACATTAGCTGCTATAGTGTAGATAAAGCTGGCCAACTACTTACTCCATGCCACCATGAAGGAGCCGCCCAGCGTGCCAAACACAGCTGGATAGCATGTCGTCTTATCGAAGCACTGTGTGTTGGCTCGTATCAGAGGCGGCAAAATCTTGCTCAGAAATATACCAAAATAGTAAACAAAGTAATAGAAGGAGAAGTACTCAGCCAAATGGACCGCCTGCTCCGGCAGCTTGAACTGCAGCGCGCCCAGCGATGTGATGCACGCGCGTACAGATCCATTGCCCACAGCTATGAAAGAGATCGAGACGAGCAAACTGTAAGAAAAACCATACACGTAAATAGGTAGGTATAGGTATAGTAAAATTAAGACTGAAAGACTGCTACTCACAAAGCTGTCGCGGGCATGCCAACATATGGCACCGATGACATCGTCAGCAGCAGCCAACCAAAGCCATAGAGAAAACAGAAGCCCGATATGGTACGCACATTGCCCATATAGCTATCCGCCAGTATAGCTCCAATGATCGGACAGAACTGTCCAAAGAAGTTGAAAATGTGCAGCACAATTGTGGAGAAGCTTTCCGTGAAGCTAAGATCATCGCGCAGAAAGAGCACGAGAATAGCTGAAAGTATATATATTTATATATATGTATCTATATTCAGCATACATTTCAGTTCTAGAAAACTTGGAAAATTATTTAATAGATATTAAGTTCTATTTGTTTATTAAATATTGTCAATATCCAAAGTTACAGATGGATCAAATTGCTTATCTTCAGTTTATTTGAAATATTTACAGTATGCGAATTGTAAACTTTTGTTTAACAAAAAACTATAGTATTGGAAATATAATAGGGCTTCTGGATTATAATAACAATTTGATTTCTACTGAATTTTTTAAAGCAAAGACTGGTTGCTATGTACATAGCACATATTCCAGCTGGGTAAACAAAACTAAATACCATTAAATTCTCATCCAAATAGCCCGACCAGGCGACTAGGTACTGCAGCTCACAGCTCTGCTAGCATCGCACCTGTACTAGGAAAAGACTTAGACGGGGGAGTTATCCAAAATTTAACAAAAATCAAAATTGTAAAAAATACACATGCAGCTAAATACAAAATTTGACTCTAGCTCTAAAGATGTACGAGATAAAATTTTATAACTGAATTTCGATAACGTTTTTAATCGATAACATTTAAATGGGAATAGTTAACGATTTTTTGAATCAAACTCGATCTGCGCTATGTACGGACCTACATACACATACATAAAATTTAAAGTCTCTAACTCTTAAAGGTTCTGAGATCGACGCGTTCACACATGCTCAGCGAGATGATCAAGAATATATACTTTATGGAGCCTGGCACGCCTTCTTCTGCCTGTTACATACATTTTAACAAAACCATTAACCCTGATATTCCATTTTCAATAAATTCAGGGTATAAAAAAACTAAATATTCATTTCATCTGATGTCAGTTCCTCTAATTTCGTATCATTAACTGAAACTGTAGAGTATTTAAAAACACACCCTATACACACAATATATATAGGCACATAGATATATATAATTTAATTTATATTTATATATATATAGCTCTCGGAGCTGTTACATCTCTTATAGAGACAAGGCCTTGTGGTTCATCCATACCAGCTATCAATAAGACCTCCCATTGTGCATGCGCTTCTACTTCTGTTCGCTGATAAGCTAGACTTTTGGAATATTTTGACAATATAATGGAAGATTACTGTAAACGACCTAAGGCAACTGCATTGTACTGGTATAAAGTGGGTCATTTACATACATACATACATACATATGTATATGCCCACAACTGATCCACTTACTGCGCATGCCGTTTGCTGCAAAGGCCTCAAAGAACTTCGTGGCCAGAATAAAGTAGACGGCTCGGGGATATTTGTACTCGAGCCGTATGCTGGATACGGGTGCAAATCCATAGTTGGGCAATGAGATGCGTGGCTTTCTTAGCTTCTCGTGCTCCCCAAAATCAGATAATGAATCAGCCGTCGTCTGAGTGAGTTCCGCAATGGCAGGCAATGCTGTAAAGCCGGAGAGATAGAGTGGAAAATAGAGAGAATCCCTCTCTTTATAGTTGGCTTATCTTATCGCTCGCAACTCACTTTCTTCGCTGCCGATTTCCGTGGCGCGGAACATTTTCCAGGTGCTTTGACCGCTGCTGCTCAACCTAAACGAACTAAACTGCGACTCACAGCCAACTTTATTGTCTCTGCTTCTGTTGTCTTCGAATTGAGAGCTCAGGTTACCAACGCTGTGTCCGATTCGCTCACCTTGCGGCTTTTGTGGGTCGATTGTGGTTGAGGCTCTACTGTCCGTCTGTCTGTCCGTTCGACGTTCACCCACGCCGAGAGACAACCGTTGCGCAGTAGAGCAGAGAAGCTACTAAGCGCTAAGATGTAGAGCCGGCGACTGTCTCGTCTCGTAGACGGCGTAGACTGCGTGCTCTCAAGAGCAAACACTGTGATAAAAGCAATAACAAAGCAAATGCATCTTAGCGACAACAATACGAATGCGACAGGTTATCGCTGTGTTTGCATGTCATGTGCCTGGGCCTCGCTAGTGATAAGGCCAAGTCGCGCTCAGTCGGGCAGAGCGAGTCACGGGACTAACCCAGTGATAAGAAGGATGCTGCACTGCTTCGTGAAGCGGTCACAGTTCGTATTTTACAATGGATTTTTATTAAATTAGGCAGAAAAAGTATTTAGCTTGGCAAACGAAACCAACTAGACAATTATAACTAAACACGGATCTGGATGATACATCGATGAAATTCGCATTTGTAATTTGGTTGCATACAAAACGAGAGAGATGAAGGCAAAAGCAACCAACAACCAGTGCCACGATATACGATTTGTCCTCACACCAGTTTCTTGGCCTCGAAGAAACTCTTCAGATGACGCATCTGCCAGAATCCCATGCAGACGAGGACCACAGTCTGTGCCAGCGACCACCACAGTACGCGCGAATTGGTGCTCTCGCTCGTGTGACGGAACCGCTCCTCCCGATAGCGCTGATAGTTCTGCTCCTTGGTGATCTGTTCGACCTGGTCGAGCAACTGGCGAATGCGCAGCTGCAGCTCGGTTAGCTTCTCCTTCTGTGCCACATTGGCATAGTCGATGGCATGCTCGCCCACCTGAATATCGAGATGCACACGCAGCTGGGCTCCATTGAACCAGGCGGTGCTATTGGAGTACATGCAGATGACATGTTCGCCGGGCGTGTGCGACGTGAACGACATTCGTCCCTGCGAGCTGTAGACGCGCGACAAAATCACTTTGTCGTCACTGTCGCGGACCTCTACGTGCATGCCAATGCCCGGAGAGGATGGCATAAAGCCA
Organism: Drosophila nigricruria; assembly: GCA_037075265.1. NCBI lineage: Eukaryota > Metazoa > Arthropoda > Insecta > Diptera > Drosophilidae > Drosophila > Drosophila nigricruria. The sequence continues at coordinate 20,036,214 of JBAMCI010000035.1, forward strand.
TTAGAACGTGGATCATATAGCTCCACCTTGTAGTTCACTGCAACACAGAAATAGATGTCAGCTGCCAGGCCAGCAGGAAAACTATTATTAAGTTGCTTACCAATCACAGTTGTCTCGTCTGGCACCTCTTCGATAAAGCACTTGCGCTCCGTTTCCGATATGTGAAAGTATAGACCGCAGGCGCTATGCAGCGCGCACAGCACCAGGGCAAGGCAGATCCATTGGTCTCGCATTTTTTTTGTTTTATTTTACAGAAATTCGACCTGAGCTTTAATTATTTGTATTATAAAAACTAAGCTCGCCGACACGTCATGAGAAAAAGGCAAAGTGGCTACATTGACAAGTTTCCATTTGACAGCTGCGACAGAGCTGCCACTTGGCAAACAAAGCACACACACACACGTACACACATACACACATGCATACTTATATAAAAGCAATTACGTTTTCTCATAGCTGGCAACGCTAGAAAAACAGCTGTTGGTTTTGTTGACGTTTAACTTTTGGCATTCATGGTGCAATTTTGAATAAATAATGGACTTGATATTGCTAGTTGGTATTGCAATTGCGTTGCTGGTTATCCTGATAACGCTATATTTTCTGCAGAGCAGAAATTCAAAGACAGGTATGCAGTAAAAAATAAAGAAATAATACATTTTACTATACGCCACAACACTCTCCACTTAGAAACAAAGGCAGCTGCGCAACCTCAACGTGGCGTCCCACAGCGTGCTCAGGAGGGCGTGCCACGACGTGCTCAAATTGCGCGGAATCAGCGCAATCGTTTGCGTGCGAATCAAAATGCTCCAGCGGCCGCAGCTGCGGCGGCTGCACCTGCCGCCGCAGCCATAGACTCTGATGATGACGAAGCGGCTGCAGCTGGGGACGAGAATGGGCCACGAGTGCCGCAGGGTGCAGTCCTGGATGAAAAGATGGGCGCCAAGAAACGCGCCAAAATGGAGGCAAAAGAACAAAAACGACTGCAGCGCGAGCAAGAGCTGCACGATCGCGAGCAGCGCAAGGTGAAAGAGGCCAAAGACGATGCAGAGCGCAAGCAGCAGGAGGACCTCGAGGCGGAAGTGGAACGCAAGAGAGTGGAGGCCGAGCGGTTAGCCAAGGAAGAGCGCGAGCGCAAAGAGCACGAGGAGTACCTTAAAATGAAGGCGGCGTTTAGCGTCGAAGAGGAGGGCTTCGAAGAAGGTGATGCCGATGAAAAGGAGACTCTGCTGGCCGACTTTATACAGTACATCAAGGACAATAAGGTCGTCCTACTGGAAGAGCTGGCCACAGCATTCAAATTGAAAACCCAGCAGGCCATCGAGCGTATCCAGGAGCTGCAGGCGAACGGTACAATAACCGGCGTCATTGACGATCGCGGCAAATTCATTTATGTCTCGGAAACGGAATTGGCAGCCGTGGCCAAGTTCATCAAGCAGCGAGGTCGCGTGTCCATTGCCGAGTTGGCGGAGAGTAGTAATAACTTGATTAACTTAACGCCCGTTACAGCTGGTGAAGGCAGCGTCCAATGATAATTGTTAACTATTGTATATAAATTATATATAGTTGAAAATTTTATAAAAACTGTTTGCCTGAATATATCGTTCTCTAAACTCTGTGTTGGGCGAGAGCGATAATAGATGGCCTAAATAGCTTCTGCAGTTATTTTAAGTGTTGCATATAACTAGGTGATATAGCCTATAAAGTTTAATCGAGTAGGAGGTATACATTTAGATCCGGGCTGGATATTACAATTATCGAATACACCCTATACCTGTTAAATTACACAAACTTGTTAACAAAACTGCAGTTTTTAGCAATATATATCATAAATGTCGTATCGATAATAACAATAGTTCGATCAGCTTGTCGTTTACACATTTTTACCCATATGTAGGGTAAACAATTTACAATTTAATTAAAGAATTCAGTAAACTTATTGCATATCATCGTCATCGCAGTCATCCATGTCCTCATCGTCGTCATCCTCCTCGTCGCTGGTAACATCCGGATCAGAGGCCTGTGCTCTGCACTTGGGACACTGACATACGAATATATAATTTTCACGTAAGATTTTATGTCTGGAATGGCGACTGCGCTCCAGCTGGCACTCATCCAAATACGAAATGCATATCTCATCTCCTTTTTGTATTGGGGCCACAGCTTTCAATACAACAATGTCATTGGAGTAGGGAAACGTGGACTGGGCATTGGGCACACAGCTGTGGTTGACCTTGCTCTGTAATATGTACAGGCCAGAGCCCTCATTGTTCAGGAATTCGCCAGCAACTGTTTAAGAATTACGAATGTTATATTTATGCATAACAAGAGAGCGGCTGCCACTTACAATTGCCCACTTTCTCGTAGAGTTGGTCGATCACCTTGTCTAGGCTCTCCTTCTCCCCATCGGGCAGCGGTAAGTCGGTTACTTTGTTAACCCACTGGGCCAGAACGCTGGTGGCAATGCCTTGGCTATTGGTGCCCAATATGCCCATCAGGGTTTTGAAGGCATCCGGTGTAGTAAACTGTGAAGCAGATGGTACTTCTTAGAGCTGTATAAAACGCTAGCATGAGGACGACACTTGCCATGGCAAACTCTTCGCTCTTGAAAGCATTGCAAAAGGCTACATACAGTTGCTCCATTTGCTGCTCAAAGTTCTCGCCCAGCATCTTGTGGTAGATCTTCTGTTCGCGATTGACAATTAGCGCTTGAAACGATTGGAGTTGATCCAAAAAATCGGCCTTATTGCTGCTCTGTTGATACATGGCCATCAGCCGAACAATCAGCATGATTGTGCCCGTCTCTGGTGGATAGTGCATCTTCTTCCAGGTCTCGTTCAGCACGTTGATGGGATGTGTATCGTCCGTCCGAAAGGCGCCCATGCAAGATACCCGATGATAGCGCTTCTGTGCCTCCACCAAACAATCCTCAGAGCAGTAACGCACCTTGCAGCGTGAACACTGCGTGAATTGGGGAAACCAGGCAGCGGTGGGATCGTGCTCAACCAAGGGCACCATGACCGCCTGGTTGTTGGCCAAACGGCGCACGTTTTCCAGCAATGTCTCCAGCTAAAACTCATGTTGTAGTGAGCAGTCACACAGTTGTTCTGCGTACTCACCGGCCGCATGCAATGGTCGCAGGCTGCATAGCCATAGGCAACGTTCCACGAGAACTGATGTGACACGAATGGCTCCTCCTCGAAGATGACCTCATCGACTGCAAAGTTTTTTGTTGCTATCATGGCACGCCCCTTGCCGGGCAGCTCCTGTATCTCGAAATAATTCATGTTGTCGCCAATCACTTTTGTATTTTGGCATAAACAATACCAGTTAAGCACTCTTTGAATATGCACGTGCAGATGATTTGTTGACTGTATATCGATATCAATAACGATAAGTATTGCGGTTGAGATATGGCAGCACTATTACAATATGTACCGATAGATATGAATACTGTTGTGAAATCCTTTTTTATATTTTAAACAAATTTATTTGAGCAATAGCAAGGTGCTTAAAAAATTCAGCAGAATTATGCGGATATTTGAGCGATTTGGCATCTTGTTTTATGACTCAGCTTATCATTTGCGCCTTAATTTATTTTAGCTAGTGATGAGCACATGCCTGCTATCGTAACCTAACGATACTCGTACAATAGTATCGCTAAGTAGGCGCCAAACCCACAAATTTCAAATATTTGAAGTGGCATCACCTGTGTTAATCATTTTTGAAATCCATTAAGTACCATTAATTATAACGTTTAAAATATGTTTAATAATCGAATTTATATTATCAAATTTCAAAAACGTTTTTACACACTGTCAACGCAACCAATTACAATGTTTTCTTTTGAAAAAAAAAACTTCCCAGGGATCCCTTTTCCTTTGAGAATAAATTGAATACACCTTATATGTTAAATGGAAACAACTGTTTTTTTTTATGACTTGTACTATACTATTATATAATAATCAATTACATAATTTAAAATTTTAAGACAGGCTAATGTAATTTGTTGATTTTGTTTTTGTTTTTCATGTGTTTTAAATATAATATATATAAACATTTTGTTAACAGGTGTGTGTGTTCTTGTGTTTTTAGTTGCTTTTTGTAAAATACATAATCATAATCATAATCATAATTATAGTTTATAATTGTAATCATATTTTCTCTCGTATATAATAACTTTTGCGCCTAACATCTAATAATATTCAAATATAAATTTTTCCACTCTGAATTAATTTTTTATTGTTTATTTCCTCCTCGTTTGCTTTCTTTGTGTTTGTTTGTTTTGTTTTTTTTTTTTATTTGGGTTTGCTTGTTTATTTATTATTAAATTAATTCTTTATTCACTAACCAGCGCCATTTCGCGCGCCGTGGGCGTGGCCAACGACTGGCCGAGCGCCGAGGCTGCCGAAACGGCGCTGCTCAGCCCGTTGTCCTCGTCCCCGTTGTCCGTTCGCACCGCCGCAGCGATTGCGGCAGCGGCTGCCTTTTTGCGCTCTACTTCATGATCCTGATGCCGCACATCATCCTCATCATCATCACCATCATCATTGTCATCGTCGTCGTCATCGCCGCCCCGATTATCATTGTCGGCTTGTTCATGCGCCTCATCGGCAAAGGACACTTCGGCTGGACTGTTATTGCTATCACCATTTGGCGTCGCCGTCGACGCCGCCGCCAGATCGTGCTGATTATTATTGTTGGCTTTGTCTTCACTGGCGGACTTATTATTATCACTATCAGCATCACTCTTGGGCGCCGGCGTTGGCGCAGCCGTTGCCTCCTCCTCGGGTATATCCTCGATAAGGCTGCGATTGCCAGAGCTGGCTGCCGATGGACTACGCGGCGGTGCCGCTGTCGACTCCGATATCGACTCCGCCTCAGCGGCCCTGCGCAACAGCACCGGATCAGAGGCACGTAGTGAGCTCTCGGAGCCACCGACTCCTTCGCCGCTCGGTCGCAGCACCAGATAGAGCAATATGTCCGACAGCGAGATGATGCCAATCACCTTGCGCTGCTCGTCGACGACGACCAGGCGATGCACCTCGGCGCGCACAATGCGCTCCATGATCGTGTAGAGCGACTCATCCAGATTGCACTTCTGAACGCCTTCAAACCACTCGTTGCGGTGCTCGTTCGCTTTGCGCAGCGACACATCGAGATCGTTGTAGGTCTTCTCAGCAGCGAGATTCTGTTGAATATAAATTAAATGTTGAATTGCGATGCCTAACTACTTGGCCAACTCTCGTGTTCACTTACAATCACATCAAACTTGGCATAAATGTCAACGAGTCGCCCCTCGGAATCGACCAGCGGCAGCGCCGAGACACGTCGCTCCACAAACTTCTTGAGCGCTGTGATGATGCTTGTGCTCTCGTCGGCGGTCTCAATGTTGTCGTAGGTGCCGATCTTCAGATCGCGCAAACTCTTCTTCATATATGCGGGCTTTGGTAATTCATTAATCTGCAAAACAAGGGATATTATAATATAATATATATATAGATATATATATATGTAAGATCATTAGATCTATAAGTCTAGTTAAAGTTTCTTTTTTTTTAGATGGACTGAAATATATGTGTGTGGATTACTGATCATTGATCTTAACTCTGTATGGAACAGAGTATTGTGCAGTCAGAAGACTTCTCTTGTGCTTAGGCATTTTAGCTTGATTTCAAATGAGATTTCTGACTGGAAAGTAAATTTGTTTTGATATATAAATGAATACATTTGGCACCTGCCCGATTTGTTGTTGGCTATTTATGATTTCTGTTGATTCAATATTAACATTAGTTAATGGATTTTACTCACATATAAAAACAGGAACCTCAGTATGCGCTTATGTGTCAATATGTACAAAACATTGCCATTCTCTGGATTGATCACAGGCAGGCGATGAATGCGGCTGTGTATGAGAATTTTGATGGCATCATAGAGGGAGGCGTCCGGTCCGATGCTGACCAATGGCATTACCTCTTTATGTAGCACGCCTGCAAATCACAAAACAGATTGAACATATAAGTAACACATATGTCTATACAAAATAAATACTCACTGCGCCACGTGTCCAGTTTGTGCTCCTCCAGCTGCTCCATGGACGCATTGGGTGACTTATAATACATTTGCAAGATCTTTATAAAGTCTGTGATGGTCAGCATGCCCACAAACTGTTGCTTCTCCGAGTCCCAGAGCGGGGCCGCACGCACGCCATTGTAGACCAGCGCATAGAAGGCCTTCTTCACCAGCAGCTGGGTGTCAAAGACGACCAATTTAGCGGAGGTGGGTATCAGATCGTAGCTCTTGTGAAAACGAAAGAACTTGACAAAGATCTGTGAATCGTCCTCCTCTGCAAAAGAAGAAGGAAAACAAATGTTAGATTGGATTTCAGCTTTAACACGATTCACTATATTTTCTAGTTCTAGCTACTCTTGGCACCTTTCTTGAGCAGCTGGGCGAGCAGACGCTTCCAGCCATCGGAGATCTGTTCAAATTCCTTGATGCTCTCCAACGGATAGTAGAGCACTTCACTGGGTCGACCGCTGCCGCCGAGCACCAAGCGGCCCGCATGATTCGAATAGAAATGCAGCTGTAACATGCGAGGAGCTGTGCTTCTGGGGCTAGCGGGTGGCTTGAGATGAGCCACAGCGACGCACCATCAGCTCAATGGAGGCACTGTCAATTGACTGGAGCACTCACGCACGCACACTAACAATCGATTTTGTTTAGCAACGGTAATTGAATGTTCAATTGAGCGTTAACAGCGGCTTAACAGCGACGCGCCCTTCCAAGCGCTTCTCACTGTTATCGAAACGTAAAACAAATGCACCAAAAGCTAAATATTTATTTTCAAACGTATTCTATTTACACTACAGTTTAGCAATAGCGACAACAACAGATCGTGATATATAGAGATATATATGTAGGTATATAGTATATGTTATATAGATATGTAAGCTGGCCATAAATTTGTTTTCTGTCCGCATTTCAATAAATTACATTTAGACATTTTAATTAACATAAATTTAGCATTGCAATAAAATCGTGAGCCGAAAACGAAGCAAATCGACGAAGCGCTAGTATAGGTTCTACAATTTCTGCAGACCCAAAATTCATTTAATCAAAATAATTGTCTACGACCATTTCACGCAATTGCCGCTAGCGGAGCGCCGCCTAGAAAGGGGCGACATGCTCTATGTAAACGAATAAACATTGAGGCGTTCCGCCGGGTGTTAATCAAATAAATGTCTGTCATATATAGCTGAACACTTATATGTCAACGACTGATAAATGTATAGAGCGTACCCAAACAAAAAAAAAAAAACAATATATATATATATATATATATATATTTATATTGAGCATTGTCTGAGCGCCCTATATAAGAACATTGCTTAAATATTTGTGCCAAGAAATTAATTAACCCGCCCAAACATTGTCCGGGCCCCGCTGTCCCCCGGGGCAGACAATCTTTCATTGCTTCCCAACAAATAAGCCGAAAGCGTACGAGAACGCGATATAATTTATGGCAAATGCTTTTCACTTTGAACTGATGATGAAAAACTATTTGGAATATTGAAAATTTTCACATTTTGAACAGTCAAATGGATCAATGTCAATGTTAACTTGGCACGCGTTTCTCTAACTGAAGATTCGAGCATGTTATTTGGATAATTTCTATTTTAAAACCATTTTATTAACATTTTTAAAATCAATCAATTTTTGCTCAAGCTGAATATTGAAAATATCTTATGAATTCCTAGAAATTTGTAAGAGGAATTCCTAATTAAAAAAAAATATAAATCCCCTTTAAGCCACAATGTTAAACCTTTTTCATTTTCCATTTAACGTTTTCTTTCTCTCTCGGCCTTTTTCCAATCCAATCAAAATGTTATTGTTATTTTGTTGTTAATACATTCATAAATTTCGCCCCATCTGCTCCATAACTTAATCTCCTACACATTTTTTTGTGTTTTTGCATATTTATTGTTGTTTTTGTTGCTGTTTTTGTTTTTTAACAAATTATACGCTGTCCGCGCTGACAAAGCTGCCAAAAAGACGAAGAAGATGCAAAGTCTAAATAAAAAGCGAAGGTTGCTCGAGATAAACGATATATAATAAAAATATATATCTCACGATATATGAATTTGTTTCGATTTTTCATTTCTTAAAATTTTAAATCTTTGTTTAATTTTTGTATTTACTTTTTTAAGCATGTTGCCAGGGCAAAGAGAGTGAGAAAATAAAAACAAAAAAAAAGGCTGAGATAAAAAAACTGAAACAATGAAGAAGCAGATAGAAAAAAGGTGAAGGCTGTTCCCAAGCGAAGGTGTGTGTGTGTGTGTGTGTATTATATAGCTATATATCTCTTTGGGTATTATCATTTAAACGTTTTGTTGTTGTTGTTGTTGCTATTCTGATTGATTTCTCTTATATTTTTTTATAACGTTTCGATTTGTTTTTTCTTTTTTTCATTTATATTTCTTTTTGTTTTCGCACAAGTTAATTAAAATGCTTCGAGTTCTTTTTCATTAATTCAGTGTAGTTGTTGTTGTTGTTATTGTTGTTTTTGTTGTTCTTTTTTTGTTTTAAACAATTGCAAAACGATTTCAATTGTAGCAGCTCTTCAGCTGGCGTCGCGGCGCCTGAATGAATATATAGACGAATATTTCTATCTTTCTTCTTTCGAATTCTTTAACAGTGACTAATATGTTCTTTAACAGACGTCGTTAGACCTTCGACTGTGCAGTGCATTCATTGTATTTGCCCGATCGTTAGTTTAAGTTAATGTCCAACGAGTCTCGTATATACTTGTATTTTTCTGTTCTCTGAAGAGCTATATAGAGGTAATATCTATTTTCTTGTTGAAGCGCGGCGCTTTGCTTGTTTATTTGTCGCCCGTCCAAACGTCTCGAGATTTTATCATAAACTGATTCTACAGTCTCTGTTGCTGTTTTTGTGTATTTCGCTTTTCCCATTCGGTCGGAAAAGCGAAAAACTTTTTCGCGCAAAGCGCAAAACAAAACAACACAAAAAGAAGAAAGAATTTTTTTTTGTAATTTTCGTGTTACCGCACCTGAAATACTCTGGCAACTATCGATGAGAGGGGAAGGAATTCTTTTCTTAATTTCGAATTCCAATAAGAACACAAAAGGATCTATATTGAACTATACATTCTTATAAGAACTAAAGAGTTCTTCAATTTTTTTTAGATTAAAGGTAAAATGCAAGCTTAGGATAGTGTATAACAGTTTTATAGTGTATAACAATAGTGTATAACAGTTTTATAGTGTATAACAATCGCGTATAACAGTTTTACCGATTAAAAATTGATTCCAATTTCAATTTTCAATTATAGTACAGATCTCTCATGAATAAATGTTAAATATTATAAATAACATTTAAAATATGAACTAAACTAACTAAGAAAGAAGACAAAGTAAGCCTCAAGCTAAGGGGATTTAATCGTTTGCCAAATAAGTTTCCTTTCATCTAAACAATTTACTATTCTTTGCAAAAAAAATTCCAAAACGTTTTGCTAGGGTATGCAAATACAGAGAGAGAGAGAGAGAGAGAGAGAGAAGGCGGTATATATATACATATAAATGTATATTTATTTAAGATCAATTTCTAAATAAACAAACCAAAAATTGCGGAACAAATCTTATAATCTATAACGGCAAATCCGTACCAGCTATCATATTGAATATGACGCTAATGATGTTCATGAAATGCATCGAATTGGCAGCCGAATGCACAAATTTCAATGGGAAAATGCAAACGGACAAATGAAATAGAGAAAGCAATAAGCAGAAAGAGAGAAAGAGCGGGAGGGAGAGAGAGAAAGAGAGAGATTTGTAGATAGATCATCTCGGGGCGTACTTGGGAACTTATAATTAGCGCAAATGAAACCAAAAACAGGGAGGTGTGTTCAGCATCTACGTCAACTAGATACGCATCACTAATGGACTCTCTATTATACACATATAGTCAATACATATATATATTTAATATATGAACATGTTTATCGTGCTGTAGAGCTTTATAACTCTATAATATTTCTGCTGCCTACGCATTTCTGTACGTTTAATCCCTGTGATATATGATTTTGATTAAATCAAAAATATATACATATACATATTTGTATATATATATTTATATAATATCTATACATCTGTTCTTTGTGGTTAAATGTCGCGACGTGTGCCCACAGACAAAAAAAATATTGATGCGCCAGCCTCTTGATCAGTTGCCAAGTGTAGCTGCTAATTTATTTGAACGATATATGAATTCGTTTAACAGTTTGCCTCTCACATCCCCAAGCGAGCCCCCTGTTTGTTTTTTTTTCGTTTACTTACCGAAATCTGAAAGATTTACTTTGTCCAAGAAGGGATCGGCACGCGGTAACTGCAAAATAGGAAAAAAAAGGGAAATTTGTTAAATAATGAAATATAAATTTAAAATAAACTCAATGTTGTTTAAGTAGTACAAGAATTTCATTAGCAACTTTTATAATGTTAATATAAGAGTAACTCTAACTCTTTACAGCTGCTGTTACCTAAGACGATAACATACTTATGCTAAATGTTAAGAGTAATTAGAGCTAACGTCTCGTAAGGGCATAACATAATTATGTTAAAATGCAATTACGTTTCAGTTCGTTGGTATTTGTTGAGCTTATGTTAACGTTATCTTAACGTCACGTTTACATTACACATAAGTAAGGGAATTTACACATATTTAATTTACGCCTCACATATAAGCGTATTTGCTATTCCAGTTAAAGCGTATGTCATAAGCTAAACTTCTTCTATATCTTATGTATAATAGCTAAATCAGATAACAAATTGTCAGATAAATTAATCAAATAGAACTCGTATATACATATAGGTGCGCTAACGAATATTATTTGATTACACTATACAAGCAGCATCCATTATCATTTCCAAGGTAAAATTTGCAGGCCGATAAATAGTGTTTTATATTCGGGTCACACAATGATTGTCACACTCTCAATTGGCCTATTATTTTTAAAGTGTATGAACACAATTACCTATATCTATATACGTATGTCTGTCTGTCCGTCCGTATGCTTATATGAATGAGTATGAGCAGTTCTCCAAGACGTAATCGCGTAATCATAAAACAGGCAACGCAATCGCAGATAAAAGAATGCAAACTTCAATTAAATATTTATGAGCTACTCTCTTCCTCTCTCTTTCAGTCTCTTTTAGCTTTGTCATGCGTATGCGTTGAATAATATATATAGATGAAAAGTTTCATTTGAAATTAGCATTGAAATGTGCATTTGTGGAACAAGTAGCAATCGCAAGTGCCTTAGGCAAACAGGCATTTGAAAAGTTTGCAATCTCTGTAAACAATTAGACAGCAGCGAGCGAGACAGCGACAGAGGAAGAGAGAGCTTATGGCGCGCTCTCTCTCTCTTTCTGTCGCTCTCCGCTAAACGAGCTCTCAGCTGGCTGCTAAAAATGACCAAAAGCGACGGACGCGTCAAGGCAATTAAATTGACACTGAGCACAGCAAAAGCTGTTAGACGAAATAAGGTGAATGCAAGATAAAATAATACAAAAATGCCTAAAAATGCTGTCAACAAGAGGAAAAACGAAACGAAATGCTCAAAAGCTTAGCTGTCAACTGAAATTTCGATATGTCGCTCTCGCTCTCGCTCGCGCTCTAGCTCTAGCTCTTTCGCCACTTACGCTAATTTTTCGCCCTGTCTGCAGTTGTTGTTGCTGTCGCTTCCATTGCTCGATCTGCTCAATGCTGTAGTCGCTGCGTCGCCGCAACAGCAGACACTGATGCACCGGCGCGGGTGACGAATGCCGCGGCGAATTGTGGGTGCTTTGGCTGCTGCTGCTGCGCCGTTGATAGACAAGCGACTGCTGCAGTCCAGTTGCAGCCAGCTCGCTGTGGCCAGCCACCGGTGAATGACCCGTTGACAGACGCTTGCCAGGCACCAAACCATTTGCAATGTTGTTGCTATTGTTAATGCGCTGCTGCTGCTGCGTCGGCGGTTGTTTCTGCTGCTGTTGTTGTTGTTGTTGCTGTTGTTGTTGTTGCTGCTGTTGTTCTTGGTTCTTATTGTTGTTCATTGTAGCCTTGCGACGCATCAGCACTGCCGGCATAGCAGCCGACAGAGTTGCTGAAAGTTTTTTGCTATCTTTTTGTTTGACTTTAGCTTTGTTAGTGTTGTTGTTGCTGCTGCTGCTGCTGCTGGAGCTGATGTTGTCATCGCGTCTGCTTACGTGCTGCGATTGGCGTTGACCATCCATAACGTCTGTGAGATTTGCGCTATTCAGCAGCTGATAGTTTGCGCCGGCCGTGGGTCCGTTATTCGACAACAGTGTGGGCAGATGGCTGTAGCGCCTCTTTCTGTATAGCGGCGAATTGCTGAGCGAGCGCGCCTTGCGGGCAACCTTCGCATGTAAACTGTCATAGCTGCCGCCTAGGTTCTCGCAGTTTCTCTCTTTGCTGCTGCTGCCGCTGCAGTTGTTGTTGTTGTTGTCGCTGTCATTATCGGGCAGATTTGGGTCAAAGCGGACGCTTAATTTCCCATTATTGCTGTTCTGTAGTAATTTGGAAGCTGTCTGCTGTGGCAGGCCTGCCGCTGCCGCCGTCACTGCTGCTGAGGGCAGCACACCAACGCGAGGTGTGCTCGACTCAAAGGCGGAATAGCGCCGACGATACATGTGCAAATACACAAATATACGCGCACTTCAATAAATTCACTATACACACACACACACAGACACAGTTTTACGCACACTCACGCATGCACTGATAAAAACGCGCTCGCGTGCAAAAGGAAACAGCGCGTATATATTGGAAAATTTGCAAGCGAGCGTTGCCTTTTGTGTTTGCTATTCTCGGTTCCGGGCACGTCTGCGCGCTCCCAAATGTAAACGTAAACTGGTTAACAGTTTGTTGAGCGTAGCTGCCATATGATCGTCACATGTGTGTGCTGTGCTCTGTGTATGTATTTTCCTGTCAGTGTGTGTGTGAGTGCTAAAGCTTAAGCAAACACATACACAGACAAACAACGCAAAGAGAGGCCAATCTATGGCGTATCGAAGTACAAACACTCTAAGCAAAAGGTTTCCATCATTCCGTTGAATATTTATCAATATTTATATAGCCAGCCTTAGCCATTAGCTCCGTCATAAGCATATTGAAAGAGGCAGCAGCGCTTGCTATAATAATTAATCTATAATTCAATTTAGCTAAACTGCCCTGTATCAGCAACAAATTGCACTGCGATAAGCATGTACTCTGCCTATGCAAGTGTATCAACTAAAAAAATAAAACCAAAAAAATATGCATGGCATTCGTTCGCATTCTTGAAGCTTCTTCAAAAATAAGACAAAAAACCAACAACACAAATAGAGAGCGTGCATTTTAAAGAGAGAGAGCCTAAGTGCTAAGTGCTCGCCCACATACATGTAGGATAAGCAGTGGGCGACTGCTAACAGTGCCATTACAGAGAGAAGGAGAGAGCGAGAGAGGTAGATTACGAAAAGAAGGCCGCAGTGAAAAGCTTCTTTTTGTAAATATACTGAAGACGCAGATAAACAAAGTAAACGCTGCTATAGATTGTAGACACAGAGAGCGAGAGAGAGAGAGAGAATTACAATTCAAATTCAGATTGAAATTCAGTTGGACTACGCATAAAGCAATCGCATATGAATTATTTGAAATGCGCGCGATAATTAATCATAATTAGCAGAGACAAATACACACATACACACACATATATATTTTACTAGTTATTTGCGTGGGGCTTTCTCCACAGCTGACGTCAGGAACATTAAAGAGAGGACTTTAGCAATAATTCTTGTTAGCGGGGCAACATTTCATACTGGTCAATACATAACGCAAAAATAATAACAACAACAACAACGAAGCCAGTTCCGCCTTAATGACCACGTTGCGGAGTGTGAAAAAATAGTAAACAAGGCGAGCGTTGTAAGAATATTTAAGCCAATTACGTTGACCTTGTGGGTTACGTCAACAACAATATAGAACAATATGATCGGCGATAATGGTAAGGTTAATGACAATGCGCGCTGACTGGAGTAGCGCCCACTCAAATTGATAAGAAAAAACTAAAATGAAATTATGACTAATTGTTTTCAAGCTCTCAATGCTATTATTATCAGGAAAACCCATAACAAATGTTATTCGCAAAAAAAAAACCACAGCCAATAAATTTAAAAGCTATAAGCGCCGCGTACATTAACAGCCGTTAAGCTAAAAAGTTAACAGAAAAAAACTTGAAAAAAGCATTGCATACTCTAGGGCAGTAACAAAATAGTTACCCAAGCTAAGCTGATTTGAAAAAAGCTTGCAGAACCAAAGTCTCAGCTTACCTAGTAGGGAAATTATGCTAGCGAATGAAAAGGGAAAGCGGACGAGAACAAGTAATTGAATTGAAGCGGCATCAGCTATTTGTCAATGTCAAACTAATACTGCGGCTAGAATGAGATGGGGAAATTCTTAGGGGAATTTTTCCATCAAAAATATTAAGTAACAAATGGAATTGCTACGACACTTTGCGAAGAGAAACTGAACTATTGCTTTCAATTGATTAAATTTAAAGAATTTATAAATGTCAGGGCTGTAATAGAGGGATATATAAAATATCCCCTTAGGGCTCGTATAAGATTTACGGACAGTAATAGGGTATATGGAGGGACTTTTTTTAAATTTAATTTCTCTTAGGCTTTAAAATAAGAGTATTTTACAATCTGTAGAGTTCTACTTACACCTCTGGAGTCTCTGAAGAGTATGGCTGCATGGTGAGGATCTAGGGTGCCATCGCCGCGATAGCTGCGACCGGCTGCACCCACCGAAGCGCGTCGTTTCTCCAAATCCGCCGACGCGCGACGCATATGAGCACCTAATTAAAGAGAAGAGATTTTAGAATCAGATATAAATATAAAGAAGATATCTATAAAGTAAAGAGATCTATAAATAAGACTAACTCTAGACAGCAAGTACCCAGTTTCAAGAGAACCATTGTTACCTTCGTTGACTATGCGCTCGTAGATCTTATAGGTCTCGTTGCAATCCTCCAGAATGCGATTGGCTCTCGAGAGCGTGTTGACATCGAGACTCTTTGAGCGCGTGCGAAAGTTCTCCTGCGGATCGTTCTGTGGGGAGGTGCAAACGCTTTGAGCATCATGATTCTTGCGCGGCCACATGTGCATCTTCTTGCCCAGACTCTTGAGCATCTCCTGTATGGAGTGATGATGGTGATGATGATGCTGACTGTGGTGCTTGTGCTTGTGGTGTCCATCCTTGTGACCGGGCTCCTGTTCGTCAATGCTGAGACTCTTGGCAAAGGAGGTGTTGTCGAAGCGTTGCCGACCCACAGACACGTTCAGACTGCCGCTGTCCATGCTGTAGACAGACTGACGTGATCCTCCGGCACTGTAGTCATCCATCGAGCTGGCTGCTGCGTTCACCCTGTGAAATATCGATATGGCAGTGGGTCGCTCCGAGCTGCGCTGCTGCCCGCTGGCGCCCGTGTGCGTGAAATACTGATGATCCGCTCCGCTCTCGTAAATGTCATCGAGATCGTGTGGAAAGTAACCGCCCGACGGCTGCCCAGCTGGGGGCGAACCAAACTCAGGTGCCCCACGGCGCATGCTCTGTAAATAATACGTGCGTTTAGCTGAAGGTTCATTGACTCAACCTTGAATTGCAATGGAACCCTGCATCAGAACCTGTAGCACCAACTTTTTCTGTCCTAATCAACTGTGAATCGATCTCTAGCAAACTGTAATCGAATATAGTTCATCGATCCTAAGCAAGTTAATTGATAATGATATATGTATATACCGACAAAGTAGATCTAAGTCTAGTAATCGATAGATAGTTCCAAAATATATTTCATATCATTATAATAGAGATGGTAAAGACCGTCTCTCTCTAATATAAATAAAAGCAAATTATTCAAATGCAGTTTAAACTGTCATCACTTTACGATGAATCGTGACTCTGCTAGAGATGGACTTGATAGATTATGCACAAACTGCGTGATTTCATGACAAATGACTGAAACGCTGATCTAATCATCGATTTATTTCGAGTGCTACAGCCCGAAACAGGGTCAAATGCAATGCTGCGGTCAGTTGATTGATCGTTGCTTACGCCATATACAGCCGGACTGTGAGATCTTTCGAAGAAACTGCGCTTGGAGGAGGGTGTACGCTTCAAGCTGCCGCTGATGCCGGATCCGCTGGTGTAGCAGCTGTCATAGGAGTTGCGCTGCCCGCTCTGTCCGCCGCCGTTGGCTTGATGCAGCGGAGAGTTGTTGTAGTTGCTGTGCTGATGATGATGATTGGCCAGCGACTTGTGGGCATCGGGCACGGCCTGCGGCTGTGAGTGGCGCTCCGTCTGCCACTGGGAGTAGGCGCTGCCTGTGACGCCTCCCAGCGCTGAATTGTTGGAGTTATTCGAATTGCTGCTGGAACTATTCGAGGAGGATTCCGTGCTGTATAGTGTGCGCTCCTGCAGCGAGGTGGATGGCTCGTAGGAGCTTCTCGAGCTGTTCTGATTGGACCAGCTGTCCGCGCTGCTGCCGCTGGCGCCAACGCCGCTGACGCTGCCAACGCTTATTTGCTTCTCCACGGCGTGCTGCCGATAGAGATGGGAGATGCCGTGCATATCGTTGCCGTTGTTACACTTTTATGACGCAGTGTAGACAATTGTTGTTGTTGTTGTCGTCAATTGCACCTTATGCGTTTGTCAAATATGTTTATTTACTTATGTTTTCTATATTTTCACTTTCACTCTCTTCCCACCTTCTCTCTCACTCTCTTACTCTTTCTCTTTTGTAAAAGTCACATAATCCTTGCACTGTAAATGAAGAGCACATTAGTTGTCGTTGTCGTTGTTGTTGTTGTTCTCGCTTGCACTTGCACTTGTCAAAGAGCTTTGTGCTTTTTACTCTTTGCCTCTCTTTCACGCTTGGAAAAACGTTGTCAAGTTGAACGCACTCAAATTAAGTCAAAGCTGCAGACGACGTCGACGGCGACGCGAGTTCAGTATATATTATATATATACTTTTTTTGTCGTATTATTATTATTTATATAAATGCGAGTACACGTCTATGAGTGTGCGTGCATTTATTTACTGCTCTATTTGTGCAAGTTGTTAACATAATCACATTCGCTTAACAGCAACTATAACAGTTAGTGCAAACATTTGCATTTGCTGTTGAACGCTTTAACAGAGACAACGTCAGCGGTCAGCAGCCAGCGACTGCGCAACATGCACTTGAAAAAGTTCAACCCACCCCCAAAGGCCATCGTGTCAATGCGCGAGCAGCTTTTGTTGTGCATTGCTGCGGCTGCAGCAGCTGTTGCGCTCTTGCTCTTCCTTTTGTTGTACACCGTGCACAGTTGAGAATACTCTGGGCCTATTCACTCACTCACTCACACACACGCAGACGGCTAGCAGGCGACGCGATATTGCTTGTGACATTTTAGTCACCTGACTGACAGTGTCGCTGTCTTAACATATATGCCTATAGTAAAAGCGTAATTGAGCGAACAACTACGTTGCTTGAGTTGACGTTAAATAAAGTTATTGAATAAATACAAAATTAGAAGTTATATAAAAGATTAGCATTTCAAAAAACTATATAAGAATGATTGAGAAAAGTTTGTCTGCAGAGCTTTCACTGCATTTTAACATTTCTTTTAACTGCACTCATTTGATATTTCCAATGTCGAGCTTGTCGCCTGAGCCGCTGTATTGACCTAGGCGCAATTGCTTTAATATACACATACATATGTATGTACTTAAAAACTGTTATACTCCCGCTAAAAAGCCGATAACTTGTATTTTTAAGCACCTCTGCTCGCCGCGCTCTGCTTGAATATCAACAACAGCAACGTTAAACGTTAAAGAGAGACACGAGCAGCAGCAACTGCGCCGCCCGTCGTGCTCCAATCTATTTTTACTATCAAAATGAAAGAGTATGTAAAAAAGAAATACAAGTGGAAGGGAAATATGATAAACAAGTGACATGAAAGACAATTTTAAGTACCGAGCGCGTAATTACGTTTATTGATTACATTTTGGAGACGCACAGAAAAGCTGTTAAAATGTTTGCGCAATCGAGCGTAAGTTCAATTGAGGTTAAGTTGCAGCCAAGCAACGTCTCTCACCCACAACCGCAACCGTAATCAAATTTGTGTAAATTATGCGAATTATTGAGACGCTCATACATGTACACACACACACACACACACACTAAGTCCAATAGAAAGAACATACACAAACACACGTCCGTTTGTCTAAAAATGCCAGCGCAGACTGAGCAAGCGAGAAAGCAAGCAAAAGAAACACTGTGTGCACGTGCAATACGTAAACAAGTGCCAGAGAGCGGCAAGTGAGGGAGAGCGAGTGGGAAGAGCGTATGTACTGTAGTGTAAAAGACATTGAATGATGCTGTCAGCTAACAGTGCGCTGTTAACAGCTAACAGCGCACTGGCTATGAGTGGGTGGTTTGTTTGCCTCTAATGTTGTTTACATAGTGTTCAACATGCCGTGGCCATCAGCGTAATGAAGAACACTTCTCATTAATAACGACCTTGAGCAAGCATAGTGCAATCAAATAGGCCATTTCCCCACTTGCAATTGCAAATGCAAATGCATTAACCGAATGGAATATAAATGGAAGTGGATATGTTAAGTGCGCATTAAGCAGATTTTTGGTTTTTTTTTCCTGTTGGAGGGCCTTTGGGTGCTGTTAAACTTTTTTCTGAGAGGTCATAAATAAGCGCCTCCATAAAGTACCAAAAAAATCTGTGAAAAAATACGCCGCAAATGGCAAGAACGTGTTCTTTACCCGAAAGAAGGAGAAAGGCTACTGAGAGGGACAACGCATGCGCCGCTTTGAAAGTGAAAGTATATAAAACGAAATACATACAGTTATTTGTATATAAACTTTTATGTATGTATGTAAATACATATATATGTTATGCGTATATTAGCTCATAGCCATGCTGCAAATTCGAATTGCGCATTTAGGTCAAGTTGATGGAATATTTAAAGCCTATCAGCAAATGCAAAATTAATAACTGATAAGTCTTATCAGAGGGCCGTCTCTTTACTTTGATAGACCCCCACCAGACAGGAGCCCAGATAAGTCAGCCCCCTCAAATTGTTGTTAGTTGGCTCTTAGCTTGTCAGCAAATTGAATAAAAAAAGAAGAAAAAAAAAAACAAAATTTAATAAAGAACAGTTAAAAACGTTGTTTACGTTTTTATTGGGCGTATTAAGCAGAAGACGGCTGTAACTGACTGCGCAATGCGCTGTTAAAGTTATGCAAGCTGGAATCAAATGAAGAGATTCTACTTGTTAGAGTTTACTATAATATTGATGGGATATTAAGAGATATAACTGGGAAATGGAAATTGGTTTTAGCTGCGAAAGGGGAACAAATCAATATCAACTTTTTGCACAGTGTATAATAATTGCTTAAGAGCAAAAATATTGTTTAGTTTTATTTATTTTTATATATTTTTTTTTTTGGCAATTTTTCGATTGAACATGAAACCGCGCTGCTAGCAGTTTGCTAGCTAAAGTGGCCAGCATTTACCTTGAACGTGATTGGGAATCGGATATGCTGATATATGTATATATATGTATATACATATATATATCATTTTTGTTCAGGTTTTATGCCCTGCGTCATGAACTGAACATGCGCCATATCTATTCCAGAATGTGCCTAGTTAAGCAAATTTTTTAAAGTTTCCCTTGTGCGAGGTAGAAAACTCCAATTACAAATATAAATTTTTTTTGCTGAGTTTTGTTTGGGAATCGTAAGCAAGTATTGAGGTTTTTATGAGTTCGATGACTCAGCGCAGAATTCGAGCAATAAATATTTGTTGAATATTATTGAAATATATTTTTTCCTGATAAGCCATGTGTATATATATAAATATTGATTTGATATGTTATATATAATATATATATATTTCTCTTTACATACTGAGAGCTTTCTGCATTGAAAGGCTGAGGTCACAGCCGTGTCAGTGACCTCTGCATTGACCTATTGCACACAGTTGTCACATAGTCTATTCTATTTACTGTTGGCCGACGACATGCAGCTCAACCTTGAGCGCGAACTTTGAACTTAACGCTCGTTGAGCTTTATAAATTATTACAGCAAAGTGTCTGGCCTGACCTTGACTCGCGTTCGGGAGACTTGCGACTGGGCAATGCACACAACACCCATAAAACTGTCATTATAATCGAGAAAGCCGAGTGATATCTATGCAACTTTGTCAGCTTTAATGTGCGTCTAGTTTGCGGGTGTGTGTATCTCTTCCTCTCTGTCTCTCCCTCTGCCTCTCCTCTCTCTCTCTCTCTCTCGCTTTGCTCATGTTTCCTAACTGTTTGCGGTTCCGCATGCAATTAGGCAAATGCAACCGGAAACGTCTCTCAACAGAAATTAAACAGCAAAATGCAAAGAACAAAACTTTGGCGCAATTTTCAATTCCTTTTGTTTCACGTTAATTAGTCGCAGGTTTTTGCAGGGGTTGGCGAAAGAAACAAAAAACCTTCATCGAAAGATTCGTTAAAATGCATCGCAAAGTCATTGAATGCGTTTTATGTAATTTTTCGTTGTTTTTTTTTTCTGTTTGCTTTTGAATTGTTGCCAATTCGCGACATGATGGATGATCCCTAGCTGGTTCATGGATAGTGCATTAAACTGTTATACGTCAGCTATCACCGCTGTTAGTCGGTCTGTCTGTCTGTTATACTTAAGTTTTAGTCACAATGCAACCGAGATGTTTTTGCGTTTATATTGCAATAATTTGTTATACTCGAAACTGTTATATTGACTACCCTCATGTGATTGTTGGCTTAAGTACTTAAAGTTACGAGCTGTACTACTCCAAACTACTACAAATTGTATTACTATGTATTTTGTCTAATAGTTGTCAATCTGTTATATCTGTTTGTCAATCTGTTATATTAGCAAATGGTATACTGTTATACAAAGTGTTACACAAGTAGCAATACAAAACAACTGTTATACAAACTGTTATACAAAGTATTATACATTACATGTCTATATTTAGTGAGACAGTCCCAGTCCCAGTTGCATTATTTATATTTAGGGGCACACAGTTGAGCAATGCACTTATTATACTGCTCGCAGACACATAAATTAGCAAATTTTAATTCCTGCTGATTCCATAAACCTAAAAAAAGACACGCCTCAAATCGTCCGATTGATAACTCATCGCATGATTCATAAACAAATTGTGCAAAGTGCTTCCCGAAACGGCGAGGCACAAAGACGAGACCTTTGGGGCACACTTTTCGATAATTATACGACGCTGACTACTTGGACTCACGCGTTTGCTCTCTGTTATATAACATAATACCTATACGCTATGGAGCTCCATTCCTGTTTGCACTAGCAGTCGAACCGGCAAGATTTGCATTCAAAATGAGCCGGTTGCCGTTGAGTTCTCTACCGGTAAATACTTGATACTCTGGTAATTAGGTACTCGAAGAAATAAGTTGAGTTGAGTTGAGCTCGCACAGCAGCGCCCCGTCGGGGTTCTCAATTCAATTAATGGGTTCGCTTTTTGTTTGTATCCCTAATGGAAACGACAATTGACTTATTAACAAAACCAACAACAGCCGGAAAAATCGTTAGTTAAATATAAATGAGAGGCGCGACTTTTATTTATACTTCAACAATTAACGAATTCAATCTCTCTTCCGCCTTAGTATTTGTCAATCCAATTGATCTTTTATGACAGAATCAGATAATACCTAGCTATCTGTGACGTTAAATGCTTTTCACGCGCCACATTGTTTTTGCGCCCGAACCCCAACGAAAAATCGGACATTAAGAAACGATTTATCAAAATACAAAAACCTGACAAAATTAATGTGCAACGTAACGTATTTTGATTGTAAACAAAACAAAAGCAAAAGCTAGGGAAAAACTGGTTGAGTACAGATATTGTACTGTACTGTATAGACTTAGGACTATAAATAGGTGTTAAACGTTTTATAGCAGTTCTTGTGTTAATAAAGGTGTGCAACAGCTGTTAGGCTGTCAGTTAAAATAAGTTAATAAAAGACTGTCATAGCTATTAAGCTGTTAGTTAACATCAATGTTAACAAAAAACTGTTAGAGAAGAGTAAAAGGCTATGTCTCGGTTATTAATAATATCTTTAAAATATAATACAGTTTATATCAAGCTGACGCTGTAAATAACATTAGTTACACTACATATGCTAATAAGCTGTAATCTAGCTGTCAAGCTGCCAGACATGCTTCACTCAAATGTTAAACATATGCTTAACAATGTTAAGCTGTAATAACATTAGCCTGTTAAGATAACATAAAAATGTTAGTAATAGTTATAAATGCTTTTATATTTGAAAACTCATAGAAAATAAATTTTTAGATACATTTTTCAGCTCGATAACTGTACCAAAATAGTTTACTATTAAACCTAACTCTCAGCTCAGGCACATTTGGAATAAAAATCTATTTTTGGCCAACAATTCTTGACTCAGCGGTTTTTTTTATTTATGCTAACATCAGACGAAGCCTAACATGAGGTTAGGCAGGCCCCCACCTTGTCGCTATCGGAACGTGCTTGCCTATCGTTGGCAAATTTTATGTATATTCTCGTTCCCACTTAGATATATAGTATACACTATGGTCTAGATTCTTTTATGTGTATATGCATACATATATGTTTTTCATTTCATTTACGTCAATGGAAATTTATGTAAATGCGTGGCACGTTCCTCGAGTCTTTTGCAGTTTGTCAAGAGAGCGACGGAAACAATTCAGTTCAGTTGCTCTTCCTGCGTAGGTGCTAATTGGCTTTTATGAGTTGCTATTTGCAACAAATGGGCGTGTCTGACAGTTATTGAACTTGGAACATAGAGACAGAGCCCACAGAATGCCTGATATATAGCAAATGGCTAAAATAATGATAGCAAGGGCAAAGGAACAATTAGCAAATGGCTAAAGATGCGATTTTTACAAAACTCAAGGACAATGCCAGAGACTGACAACATAAATATTAATCAGGCACGAGCAACAGCCGACAGAGGAAACTGTTTGTCAGAGTGAAATGCATTCATTCAAGCGAAAACTCATTAGAAATATGTCAAATAACAATGGCGATGAGATTACTTATGATAATTAATGTAAGGATCGATAGTATATATACCTAAATATAGATAAATATTAAATATATTCTATAACGAACAAAAATTAATAAACAAATAAAACATTTAACCTTGTGAATGTCATTTTGGCGCCAACTAGAAGCGAACTTCGTCATAGCTGTCAGCTATAGCACAGCCTATCGAGAGTTACATAACAGCCAGCTTCAGCTACTTCTGCATGATAAACAGCTTAACTCTGATTGTCATATATAAAATGTTTTCAAATATTCGCCAAGCGAAAACAATTTATGCACTTGCCGAGTTATATTTATCGAGTACAACTGAGAACGGGTTTTTTTTTTCTGTGACCTATTCCCTGGATTTGCTCCCAGCTGCCTAGCTAAGGTTAATTAATTTGTTTGTTATTGCGATATGTAAAAACTCGTGGGCAAAGTAGAATTTATTTGCCTTACCTCGACGTTGACGATAAACAAACAAATAAAGTCAACATTACTAGAACTAAGTATTATTATTATTATTACTATGGCTGTTGTTATCAGGAAACAACAACAACAACAACAACAACAACAACGACGACAGCAACAGCAATTGCAAATATAAGACGTGGCTTTGCATCTAGATATATGAAGCTATACAAGCACAAGTATAACAAATATATATAAATATATATATATATAGTATAAACATGCATATAAACAGATGTATCATTTCGAATGGGGGAATGGGGCCCCAACAAGTGGCTGTGTGCAAATTTATGGAACGCCACTCGCTGAGGGCAAACAAATGCAAGCACTTATATATCAAATATATATATATATCATATATAAATATATAAAAGTTGTGTATACCTCGTATTTTATATGTGAATCGTTCATATTTACATTAGAATTGCCAATCGCTGGCTCGGTCAGTCGGTTCAGTTAGTTATCGATGCTTCTTGTTTACCCATGCAAAGTCGAGCTAATTGCGATTGTTGACCAACCCCAATGACTTCGATGGTGTCGATAGTCAAAAGAGAGAGAGCTAATACTATTTGATGGCCCCCTCCATATTTGGATTCAAGGTTACATCCATGTAAAATAGTTCAGGCTAAACAACATGTGTGTATTTTATTTCATTTTATATTTTATTTCTATATATTTATAGAGAGAGAGAGAGAGAGTGTGTGTAATATCTGTGAGAATCGTATTATTTGACTGCGTGTTAAAATTTGCAATGCTTTGATTTGGGTGTTGTCTTCGTATTTGTATTTATATTTAATTTTTATAGTATTTACTTGATGTTTGACCAAAAGTCACGTTCACACGTTCCAACTGGGCGAGATGGGCGATGGGCGTTAGGCTATGAGCCGAAAAATAAAGCTTACAGGATGTACTCAAATTTAAATGTTATTTACAAACAGTGTAAAGTATTTTTTCACAATTTATTGATTTGAAAATTGTGAAAAACATTTTTCTTTATATATTAAAAATTAAAGAAAAATGTAGAAAAAGTTTAAGAGTTAGTTTATCGTTCAATATAATGTATAAAATATAAATAAGGTATTTTTATTTAAGATTTTTTAGAACTGAATCTATAAAGATAGAAATTTAAATCATATAGAATTGTTTTCAATCATATATAATTCTTATCAAATCTTTCTCAATCGAAATACAACAATTTATCGATAAACTTATCGTTATTGCATAGTTTTTTGTTCATAGTTCACAAAGCAATTGCTTCGAGTGCAAATATCTTGAACATTTGTAAGCTTAGTTAAGGTCTGGTTTATCAACACTTGATGGGCTGCTCATTATCTGAGATTATTTCTATAGTTCTTTGTCTTATGCTTTTCTTGTTTTGCTTCTTTCCTTAATCAGCACATGCCACAAATTAAATATCGCTGCAGGCGGTCGTCGTTTGTCGTTTGTCGTTTCTCTGGCTTTTTAGCTCCCTCTTAACGACCTCGAGACTCAGAACATCTCTCCCTCTGCCTGTCTCTCTGCCTCACACCCTCCCGCTGCCAGCGTTTACGTCACCTACAGTGTGACCACGCCCAATTGAAACTCATAAACAACACATATACACACACACACACACACACACACGCGTACAGTTGTACTGTAGGAAAGTTCGAATGTCCTTGGGCTGCTCTGGTCTGCGGCATTTTAATCCTGTGTCATACGACAACCTCTCGTTGGCCTATGGAACTTTGCCAATGATAAAGCGCACAATATGCCAACATACGAAAACGACGACGACAACGATGACAACAACAACAACAAAGGTGGTTGTGGTTTCTCTACATAAACGATGTGCATCATTATCATCTCAATAAAGTAAATCAGCTTTCAGATACTTATTCTTTCAGCTCAGCAAAGTATTTCTTACTTTGGCAACGCCTCGAGGCGACAATAAAAACTCAGCAATTAAAGCAAAAACAAGCTTCAAGGCATAGACTACGTAAGGTCCTGACTGAGTTAGCTTTATCAGCATCAATTGGTTGAACTAAGTACGTCTAAGTATTTTAAAGGATTTTGGGGGCGTGTTTCGGCATCAGAAATTTTTGATAGCCAATAACGCTGATTTAATCTATATATAAAACTAATAATATCGATTCCATGTTTAAAAGTAAAATTATGGTTTAAAGATTGACAATGAAACAAAATTAAAAAAAATTTGCAAAATATTAAAAACTATATTTTAGCTAAAAGATTTATTTTGAAAGAGTTGCTGATAATAATCTTAATATTTTTAAATATTATTTCATGGACTGATGCTTTTGACAATCAAATATATGAATATAAATATATATTATATAAATATAGATATCTACAAAATATGAATCTAAGATTCAAAACATTGAAACCCAATGATATTTCATATTTTAGATGATATTTCTCTTTTAGTTTTTGATTTTTCTTTAAGATTTTTCAAAGGTGTTCTTAGGAATTTCCTTTAACATTTCCAATTACTAAAGAACTCCAAATCACATTCATTATTCAATGTAAAACTACTTGAGTTCTTTGTAAAGTCTCCCAACTGCTGCTAATGCTCAGCTAACTTTGAGATGTATTCACATCGACACATCGACACCCTGTATTTCTGAAGTATAATTATAAAATTTATGCATTTAGCAAAGTTTGCAACAAAACAATAATAATACAAATGCGTTGCAATTAAGGCAATCAGCGCGGCAACATGATAAACTCGCAATATGAACAAAATTTATGTTGTTCGGTTTATAATTGAACAGAAATTTAATTGCCGATTTCAGTAAGTTCCTTCACTTGACCCAATTCACAGACGACCCCAACAATAACAACAACAACAACAACAACAAATGTCTAAGCTTGTTTTGTTTTTCTCAGAAAATTCAAGCCGAAAATTTCAATCGATAAAAGTAGCTTTGATTGAGGTATTTGATTGACGCACACAAAGCGAGTGTTGAATAGATTTATGATAGAGCCCAAAAGTTGAAGCGAGATTTATCCATAAATAATATATGTATCCATGAGCAGTTGACTGAAAATGCTAGAAAATTCTCGTAGCCTCAAGTCAAAAGTTTAACGAACTCTACTCAAAAATTCGACTCTCATTTTTCAATAAATTTCTTTGTTGTTTCAAGAGAAATAAAACTTTAGCAGCCGTGTGTAACAGGTTTTTTTTGTTTTCCATATGTATCTTCAACTATTTGTAGGTGTCTGTATCTGTATCTATGTCTGTATCTGTATCTGTCTCTGTGTATATGTATCTTTCGTTGACGTTGTTGAAGCTTGCTGCTTTTACGCAGTTCACAAATTTTAATTAGGTTTTGTAGTGCATTAAAAGTTTGCTAAATTAGATCAACTTTGTGCTGCTGTGCAACAAATTGTTGCTAATGCAAGTAATAAAGTTTAAACATATTTAAAATGAAAGGGGGTTGCCGCAAGGTCAAATTATATAGTCTGTGCAAGAGTATGAAATGCACTCAAAATGCATGAACATTGAAAAAATATATATATTATAAAATATCATTTAAGTGTCATAAAAGTGTTTAGCAGCGGTACAGAGAAGTCTAGTATAAAAGTATATTTTCTTGTTCGTAAAGAAATCTTTTAATAAATATATTTAAAATATATATACACAAAACTGCCTAAAGAACTACTCAAATAACAAACAAATCCCATATATAATTATGTAAGTAATAAAAGTAATAATCAAAATTAAAATTTTGCTGGCTGTTCTATATGTATGTATATAGGATATGATATATATAGATATATATATATTGTCTAGACTATTAGATAAAATATACTGCATGCTTCTAATTAACATATGACAGTCTAAATTGTCAAAGGTGTCAGAATATAGATATACAAATATATGCAAAGATATCAAAATAGTTACAGATTTCTTTTTTGTATTATTTTATTATATTAATTTTTTATTTTATTATATTAATTTATTATTTTATTATATTAATTTATTATTTTATTATATAATTTAAAATATATATATTTTTTTATTATTTTATTATATTAATTTATTTTTTATTGTATTTTTTATTAATTATTTGATATTAGGTTAGTATAATTCAAGTTATCATTATTATTATAATAATTTGCTTTTTATAAAAACATTTGCTATTTATTATTGGAAATTATATTAGAATAATGCAAAGGCTTTTTTATGTATTATATTTTATTATTATATATTATATTATTATTATCATTATTATTATTATCTTTTTTTTCATTTACTTTTCATATAAACAATTTGTGCTCATAGAATTTCCAATCGGAACAATCTCACATCTCTGCTATATTTACTTTCAACTGTTTGTCATATGTATGCAAATTATACTCTGCACAGGCACTCGCACTTCCGCTCTGCTCAGATGCACACACACACACAGATATATATACATGCATACATTATATACATACACTGTTACACAACAACAACATGTATCTAAAAAGTTCGGCTTGCGCAGATTGTTTTTGCGTCGCAAATGAAATTTTTATACCTTCAATCGGTGTTTGCTGTTGTTGTTGTTGTTGTTGTTCTAGAGCTCGTTATCATTCTTGTTCTTGTTGTTGAAAAAAAAGTAACCCGCCTGAAGAAAATGAAAATACGAAGCACAACAGCAAAGCGAAACGCCGGCCAAAGGCAAAAGAGAGAACAACAACAACAGAAGTAACCAAAAACGCGCTGCGCAATTTCTTCAAGTTGCTTTTTGTTTTTGTTCAGCTTCTTCTTTCGCAGCTTCTGCTGCTTCCTCTTCCAACTTGTTCGCTCGCTTTCGCAAATTGAAATCGTAATAAAAGCCGGCACTTTGGTATATATAGAGGCATTTTTGGGCATTTTCAAAACAATTGAAAAAGAATAACAAAAAATTGAAATAAATAAAAATGAAATTCAATTCCCTAAGCTTTGCGAACTAAACAATCAAAAGATTAAAGATATTTGCTATATAATAGAAATTCGTATAAATATTTCAAAACACAAACAAACCCATATAAAAACATAATTGAAAATATTTATTTTTGGTTTTATAATCTCAATCTAAACATATTGTTTATAAGTTTCGGAGAGGTTTATGATTCTTTTTTGTATACTAGAAACTGACCTATTCCAAGCGTATTTCAATTGTGACGCAATTTGTTTAGTGTTTATGAAACTGATTTGTAATATTGTGTAAGGCATAAAAATCCATATATATGGCGACTATATATAGAGTGGGTTATCGCTCGACCACGATGGAAGACAACGGCGCTTGCTTGCAATTGATTCTGCGAACAGCTGCAGTTCAGACGAGTTCTTATCAGTAAATTCTAGTTTTATTATAGATTTACTCTCAATATATATAGTTATATATACATATATGTTTTTACAATCAGGCATAACAGCGCTACACTAATCACTTTATGAATTCGATAATTCGTATAACATTTCTTATATCAGATTAGAAATGAAAAGTGAAAAGGCAGTCAGTAGGGCTGTCATCGCTTAAGAACTGCGAAATTTTGAAATGTTGATTAGATTAATAAATTTTTAGAATTACATTTCATGTACATATATCTTACTATATCACTAAATCAACGAGTTAATATTTGTTTTTATTTAATGATCTTCTGCTAATTGAAAATGATTTCCTCTGGTTGCTGAATTCGCTTTATGAGGGGGGGCTATAAATAAGTCTCGGGCGCGATACGCTACAGTTTTCCAGAATATTTTAGCACTCTCTCTATCTCTGTCTCTCTCTCTCTCTCTCTCTCTCTCTCTGTCTCTCTCTCTCTCTCTATCTCTCGCTCTTTCTTATTCCCACTTGAGTTGAAATCAAAAATAAACAAATTAAAAGTTTTGTCAAAAATTTCGCTGCGGCTTTTGCGTCACGAAATCACCGCAAATTCGGCGCCTGCTGCCATTAATCAATTTTTTTTCTTTTTCATTTCTTCTGTTTCTTCTTCTGCAAACAAAAACAATATAAGGGAATACAGGTGGAGATCGTAAATGTAAAAATAACAGCGAGATTCTAGCCGGCATTTGTTGAAAGATAAATTCAATTTGCTTTCTCAGAAATAAAAATTTATATAGGAAAATTTTTAAAAATTAATTTAATTATTATTTCATATATATGTATATATATACATATATATTGTAGATAGATTTATATTTTAAATACGACTTTTTATCACAACTTTGACGTTTTTCCAAGCGAAAATTGTAAACAAGTTTAATTACATTTTGTTAATGTTTAACTTTAATTGCTGAAAACCTTTTTTTTTATAGCTTTAGCCGTTTGGTAATAATATTTGTTATTTGTTTTTCACTTTAAGTGCATAGTTGTTTTTTTTTTCTTCTAATTTTTATGAATTTTGCTTCATTTTATGCATTTTTCACGATATTTTGTTAGATGATTTTTTGTTCACTTCACGCAAAGTTTTATTTCACTTTAGTTTATCTGGCATTGTTTATTAACAATAAAATGGCAGTTTGAAATGCTCGTTCATGCATATTTATAGCCAGCGAGTCGAAATAAAATATTTTTAGTTGTTGTTTGTTTGTACGAAAACCGCTTTAGAAAATCAAGTTTGATGAACACTCAAAGTTTTCTTTGTTGGATGGATTTTTGTTTTTCTCTCTTTTTGATTATGATTTCAAAATGTTATTAAATATTATAATGTGCTGCGGCCAGTTATTAATGAATGACGCGCTAAACTATGCGCAAGCAGTCATTTAACATTCTTCAATAATGAATTTCAAGAATCTTTTGGCAAGAAATCGTTCAGCGTTCTCGAAATAATACGTCAACAGTTCACGTGTGGTGATCGCTGACACGTCCAACGCGGCCGGCGATTAAAATTAAACTGAAAGTCGGCGGGCGATGTTGTCGCCATGTGGCCAGGCTAACCCGCTGCCAGCACACACACACACAGACTTACTTATTGGGGTATATAGAGTATGTGCAAGTGTATCTGTGTGCCTAACCGGCAAGGCATGTGCTAGCGTATGTGTGTGTGCGTGTTTTATATATGTAACAGTAGAAAAAGGTGAGCACAACAAAAAGTCAAGCGAGTAATGCGCACGTAAGAGCCCAAAAAAAGACGACATGCGGTCTGTAAGCAGCGAACGGACTGTTAAACAATGTAGGCGTGGCACGATGTTATCTGATGTATTTATCAAAATAGCGTTTTGCTGCTGTTATGTATTTAAACGACCTTCGCTGTTAACTAACAGCGCTATGTAGACGACTGCCTTACTAATATTTTTGCTAAATTTTGCTCACACAAGCTTTTGACCCTTACTGTTATTTAACAGTCTTTTGTTATTTACAACTAATTCTCTGTTAGCTTGCTGTTAACATGCTACAGCAAGTACAGGTTACACTTAGGACTGCGTGTGCGTTCTAAATACAAATAAATTTTAGAAAAAAATTAATTGTTTTTCACATTTTGGTTAATTACTGCAGCACTTCTGTTTTTACAACACGCAATTCTTGTTTTCCATGCAGTTTTGTTTACATTTACGCGCTTCTAATTTGATTCTTGTTTGTGTGCGCTGCGTCACGTAGACAGCAGCCGTCTCTAGGTGGTGGGTGAACAAAATAAAAAAAACACAAAAATCGCCCTTAACATTTTCTATGTATGAGCTGATGTTGCTCTCCCGCGCTCACAACTGACGTAGCTCTCTCTCTCTCTCTCCCTCTCCATCTCGTTCTCTTGCTGTTCTAGTTTGATATGCTGGCTGTGCGTGTTTTGTGCCTGTGTTAGTGTGTGGGCTTAACAGACTTTCGCTTATGAATGGTTTACTACAATTGAAAACAGACAACAACTCACACCCACACACATTGACATAGGCGTCTGCGACTGACTGCGGCTGCCTTCAAAATCAATGCCGGTTAATTGTGGCGCAGCATTTTTTGCCGCAGCTTTTTAAAGTCAACAACATGAGACGACGACGACGACTTACATATACTAATACACTCTCTCATACACACTTGTATACATAAATATATATGTATGTATATACATACATTCATGTTTGTGCATGCCGTAATGTAATGTATTTGACGCGCCTCTTGCTGTTATTTGGCCGGTCGCCGTCATCTCACTCTCTCTCTATTTCTGTCTCACGCTTTGCACATGATTCAGGATTACGTCATGGCCAGACACTTGATACGCAGCCGGCGACGAACAACAAGAAAAAGCATGCAAAAACGTACATGCAAAGCCCAAAAATATAAAGTGCAAGACAACAACCAGAGAGAGAGAGAGAGAGAGAGAGGGGAATAGCGAGCGCCTGCACGCACCAGGTGGCATTTGCAAATTTGTTTTTGTTATTGTGCCCTGACATTGAAAGTGCCAGCCACATTAACATGAACAGGAGCAGCAGCAACAACAACAACTGCAGTCCATATATGTATGTATACATAAACAGCAGTCAAGGCTTTACAGGAAAACAAAATTGCAAAAACTTTCAAGGTCAGACAAAGGGTAAACATGCAAGCACAGACCAAATTGCATCAACAGTTAGTTTTAAGTCGAACTCCTGCTCTCTCTCACAGCTCGCGCTCTCGTTTCAATGTTGCTGCGTGAGAGTGTGAGTTTCTATGTGTGTGTGTGAGTGTTTTGAGTGGGCTGATCTCTTACATGGCATTTCGCATTGAGCGCGCACAAGAATATGGCCATCCCCTTCACTCCGCCTAACTCTGTGAGTCACAAGACTTTTCGAGTTGTTTTTGATTCATTAATTTGTTTTTGTTTTGTTTTTCTCTCGCTCTGTCGCCTCTGGTCGGTGTTTACGGTTATGACCAGTAGTTGCATAATCCATATTTATACAGTTGTATCTATGTTTGTTTGCTTTGT
Source organism: Drosophila nigricruria (assembly GCA_037075265.1). Lineage (NCBI taxonomy): Eukaryota > Metazoa > Arthropoda > Insecta > Diptera > Drosophilidae > Drosophila > Drosophila nigricruria. Next base: position 20,068,752 of record JBAMCI010000035.1, read on the forward strand.
ACAATGTTAATAAGAGCACAGCTCTTCAAATGCAAAATAAACTATTTCTCTTGGCTACCTTTTCTGATTCATTTCTCTCCCTCACTTTACATTTAAATCATCACAAACACAAACTCGAATATTTACATATGTAAAATGCAAGGCGAAACATAAAAGCTGCTTAGCACTGTTAAGCAAAGTCTATGCAGCTCTCCCCCTCGCACCCCTTTGCCCACTGTTAAGACAATTTCAGGTTTTACACATCGTTTAGTTATTTTTGATGTTTTTTTTTTTGCGTATTTTCGCTGTTTGTTTGTTTGTTTTACTCGACGCTGTTTACTCTATATATATATTACATATGTACACAAATGTGTATTTTTTATTTTCAAAGCCAAGGTTTTTTTGGTTTGGTGCTTAATATATGATTAGCATGAGTTGCGCTTTAATTCGAAACGCAAACAGAATTAATTAGTGTAAATGCTAACAGTGGCTGTAAAATAAATGTTTCATTAACATATACCTGGGCACTTGCTGCATCAAATTAACATAAATAAATAAGAAATAATTTTTGTTTGTTTTGTACTCACTTTGCACAGCCAACTGTTGTTGATGCGCCGCAACGCGCTGTAAATAGAAATGAAAAGAATATTTAGTTTAGCATATTTAAATAAAATAATTATAAATAAAAATATTAGCTTTAGCTTGTTTTGCTTTCAAATTTGGCGCGCAATTAACAGCGTAGCGCAGTCACTTAGCGTGTACACAAACCATTACGCATTTAACAGCGCGCTGTTACAATTAACCCAACTGTTGTGCTGGCCTATCAAATGTACCCAGACAATATGTTATTTATATGTATATGTATATATTTGATTAATTATTCTCTTACATTGGCACTCGCTAACATATTGCGCAGTCCCTGGGCTTGCAGTGTTTGCACATCTAGCGATTGGCTGCGACCGCGCTGTGTTTTTGTTGTGGGCGAGGTGGGCGGCGGGCCGCTGCTCGATGTGTTTGAGTGGGTGTGGCGATACAGCCAACGCTTCACAGCAGACATTTTGTTTTAATTTGAATTTGTATTGTCTACTTAAGTATAACAATTAAGCTAAGTATGCACAGCCGACAAATGTAGTTGAAAAATGCTTTACATTGCGCGCAACATTGGCTCCACAGTTAACAGCAGCGCCGCTGTTAGCACTTATACGTGTCGCTACTGTGCGCTAGATGGCGCGAGCAGCAGCAACAGCTGTTTACGTTTTTTATTTTTTTTGTTTCTCACTTTTTGGGGTTGATCATATTTTTAAACATTTTACTGCAAATGCAATTTTTAAATATATTTTTTTTAATTGGTTGCTTGTTATAAATCTGCGAAATTTGCGTATGCAAATTTTTGCTTATGCTTTCAATTTTTTTTGTTTAATTTTTAATTGTAAATGCTTGTTGTTGACATTTTTTTCTGTTCTTCTCTTTTTTCGAGGAAGCGACAAGTAAATGAAATAATTGTTGACGATCGCACAGAAAGGTGCACAATAAAAATATATGCAAAACATATAAAAACTCGCCCCCTGACCATGAAAATGTCATCGTCTTTGTCTTTTGGGGGGCGACGGATTTACAGAACTCTTCAAGTGGAACAACAGAGGCGGCATATGTTAAATACACGCATGCTAACATGCACACACATGTTAATATACACTCACACACACACACACTTTGCTGCACTCTTTGGGTCACAAATTAATCCTTGACCCTCTCACAAGCTTTTAATTAAAAGATAGAAAAAGACAGTGACAGAGAGAGAGAGAGAGAGAGAGAGAGCGAAACAAGAACAAACAGAAAAGACGATGAAGCAGCAGCAGCAGCAGCAGCGGCAGCGGCTTGTGACGCATTAAAAGTTTATTCAGTGCACGGCGCTCGCATGCTTAGGGGGGCGTGGCACAACGGCTTGATTGACTTTGGTGTGTCGCATAATTGAAAAAAAGAAGAGGCAGAAAAAAGTGAACAGAAATCAAATTGATTGAAAGGTAAAAAGCAAACAAACTGACTCAATATTGAGGCGAATTGAAATGCTAGAAGAAAAAGTGGGAGCGAGAGCAGAAGAGAGCGCACAGTAATTGCATATCGAGCAAGACTAAGCGAGAGATCAAAGGTGAGTGTTAAGTATAATTGCCCAAAATGGAAGAATATTATAATTACCCAATATACAGAGTCGGAGATAAAAGTACTTGAGGGAGCGCGAGCAAGTGAGTGGGAAATTTTGCATTCCAATCGAGACAAGCAAGGAGAGGAATATCCCACACATAATATAAGGATAGTTCAGGTACTTGCAGTGAGAATGTACTAACTCTATTCTAGGCTTTCACAGAGAATGTACCAACTATAATTGCCCAAAAGGGTAGAATATAATTACCTAATTTAAAGAGTGGGAGATAAAAGTACTAGAGAGAGCGCGAGCAAATTGGAAATTTTGCATTCAAATCAAGCCAAGCAAGGAGAGGAATTGCACATAATGTAAGGATAGATCAGAGAGAATGTACCAACTCTATTCTATGTTAGGATTGCTGAGAGAATGTATCAACTCTATTCTAGGCTTGAAGAGAGAATGTATCAACTCTATTCTATGTTAGGATTGCTAAGAGAATATACCACCTTTATTTCCTTTATACTAGTCTGTTAAGCGCTCAAGACTCTGGAATCTGTTATATACATATGTATTCAGCGCTTCTATTATAAATATTAATATTTTTAGCTCAGCTGAACAATTCCATAAAAAATGAGGCATGTTTCTTAATAAACTCAAGACAAATATTGCAAAATACAGCAAAATATTTGTATTTTGAGCGCAAACACGTTTAATAAATAAAATCCCACAGAAAACTATTTTTAACACAAAATTTTAGGCTTTACGTTATTTGTCCATTTGGGACTTGTGCTTATTTATTATTATTATTTATTTATTTTTGTTTGTTTTATGTCGATTTTTGTGCTTTTGTATTATTGTATTTTCTTCTTCGTCGAGCTGTCTATCTAGTTGAGCAATAAGCATTTTGCAGCTAGCTGTATTTGCGTAGCGACAGCCTTTAGTCAATATTTGTGCAATGTTCTGCTCGGGAAATTAATGAAAAGAAGAAAAAATAAAACACAATAAGAAAATATGTGCAAGAAGAAGAAGAAGCTACGAAAGAAATAAATAAAACAAGTGTGAAGCAAACAAATTGCTAAATTCATTAAAGCTAATTAGACAACTGCGAAAGCTGTCAGAATGTTGGTAAAAATTTATAACTGGAGAAGGTGGGAAACCCATCTGGCGATCCGACATAACAATTATGCAAGATTATGCAATAGCTAAAAACTTAGCTCAAGTGCTTCAGTTGAGGTCTAAATCAAACAGTAAATAAATCAAAATATACTTAAAACTCTCATAAACTCGAAAGAAACTTAAAGCTTGATTGTGCGACGAGCTTTACTTGGAAATAAACTTTCAAAGCTAATAAAAACTTAGTTTTATTAGCTTATAAAAACTTACAAAAAGTAATATAAGTTTAAATTTATATTTTGTATTGGTTTATATGTAAGCTTTAAATTAATTCAATTTCAAGTTGTTGAAAGCTTTAAAAAAGCTTTATGCAGATGCATGTTAAAGTAAAATAATAATTTAAGTAGTAAATGGGATTTAAAAACTAAAAACTACTATTAATACATATTTTCCGATTCAAAACGCATGAAATTAAGTAAATTTTAACCCTGAATCGACCCTATTCAAATTTTCTTTTAAGCTTCATTTTCCTGACAATAAAAACCAACAAATGCTAAATATTTTCGACTTCAACTATTCGAGTTTTAGAGCTCAGAACTAAGTCTTTACATAAAGCATTAAGTATCGTGATTAAAGCAGACTATTAATCAACTTAAAGCTCACTTAAGCCAAAGCTTATTTCATCAAGCCAATCTATAAATGTTAAAACATAATTCTACCAAAACATTACATAATTAACAAAGTAAAAACAAAGTAAAGCCTTTGCTTTTGTTTACTAGTTTTTCTATAATACAAGCTGAATCTAAATTATATCTATTATTTAATGCCATATGAAGAATATGTGGAAATGACAACAGAAAGCAGAAAGTGAACAAATATGTAGCGAACATCGTCGCTGTCGTCGTCGTCGTCGTCGTCAAGTGGTTGACCTTTAGACGTGTGCAATAAAAATAAATAAATAAATCTGTGAAAAAGATTGCGACTGGCGTAGAGCTCATATAGAGAAACTGAGACTGAGACTGACAAACTGAAACAGAAAATCTTTTCAAATTTAGACGCACTCAGAGAACTGACAAATGATTAATTAACAATCAACTACAAAGGAAAACAAAACACACAATTATTTATGTTTTCTTTTAGTTTTAGTTTTTTTTTTTTTTTAATTTCAAATTGCCTAAAAAAGCAAATTTCCAAGTGAGAGTTAAACAAATTTCATTTCCTCCTAAGTTGGACGATGAAGGCGTTTGCATTAGAGCAGTGGGCGTGATTTACATACCCTGTAATTATTATAAACAGCTGAAGCGAAGCTACGATCAAAAGACAAACTGGTTTCATTTAACAGATATATAAAAAATATGATAAAATATGGAAGAATTATATATGCAGTAATTTTCTATAGAATACATAGTATATATAAGTTGATATTATAAGAATTCTTCATATGTTATTTTGAATATTTCATATCTCAGCCAGTTTATATTATTCTCATCTATTGACGTCTAACATATTATAATAAAGTGTTTCAAATTGAGCTTAGTTAGCATAGTTAGCATAGTGATAGATAGACACGAGATAAAGCTTCAAGTTAATTGAACTTATATATTATAAAAAACACACAAAAGTAGTAAACAAAAGTGTTTTTCTAGGAAGTGCTTGACTAGAATATACCCTGCATTTATATGGACAGACTCATGGGAATGGAAATGGACAGATCCACTCAGTTGTGTTCTGCTAATGCAGATTATATATACTACATGGTTCTGCTCGTTACATCAATTTGAGCTTAGAAATAATATCCTTCCTGCATTTCCATTTTCATTGGGTTCAGCGTATACAAAAGTCGGAAATGTCTGCTTTAATTAGTTTTATATGGAAAACAACTCTGTCTCTTTGCTCATTTTAGGAAGATTTATATATTTCTAATATATTCACTAATTTTGCATTTAAAAACTATTTATCAAAATATTATTTATGTAAATAAATTTGCAATAAAAATTCAAAGAAATTATATAAATAAATTTTATGTTTGTTTAGTAAAAAAAAATAAATAAGAATTTATTTATAAAAAAAAATTTTAAAAATAATTATGCAAATAAATTTTAAAAATTAAATTTGAGAATAAAATTTGCATTAAATATGTAAAACAATTATTAAATAATTTATTAGATACAAATTAATTTTTATATAAATTTTTAATTTATTCAAATTCAAATTTTATTTAATATATATTAACTATTAAATATAAATAAATATTTTCATCATATATTTGTTTTGTACATATCAAAAAAATATTAATTCGCTTAAATTTATATTTCTATAAATTCTTTTTTGAACTACCTAAGAAACTGTCATAAATATATTTTTTATCACGAATAGCTAACACTCTTTCTTTGAAGTATTTATTGTATATAAATTTATATATGTGTTTTTATTGTGGAGACAAATGGTTGCCTTATAGTGTCAAATAGATGTACAGATAGTCTATTGACTTTTCTACAGTTTAGTTGCTGTAAATAAGACGACTTTTATGGAATATAGGTATATATATAATAGTCGCATCGATCATCGATCGGTGTTTATACAACATTTTGTTTAAACGCTGAAGAGGCATATTTTATTTATATATATAGTATATATATACATATACAGCTGTCTTTCATTTGGTATTAACAAGCGTATCTTATCGGCCCTGTACTCTAAATTAAAATTTCTTCTTTTCAAGTATTTCTATTTACCGAAAGATAAAAAATAGGCGACTTTTGATAACATGTGCGAATGCGCTCATGAATATATACGAAATGTAACTGATTAAGTAATAGTTATATAGTTGAATGTGCCCTGAAGGTCTTGAGTTAATACAAATGAAAACAGAAGAAACATCTAAGGATTGTGTCAGTTCACGTTGAGGAATTTACCCAAACAGCTGCGTGCCTTCACAGCGTGTCGAACTATTTTGACAGTTTTGTTAGCCAGCGAGATAATTGAGTGGGCACAAATCAGACAAATAGAAACAATGTCTGAAAGTCTATTTAACATATTCTAGAGGTTATATTCGAATGAATCTGCCAACAAGTTATGAGCAGGAGCTGACAACAGCTGCCAGTGGAACATTTACGAATGCGAAGATGAAGAAGAGTAGAAGGAATAGAGCTCCTCTTTAAGGCAAGTTAGAGTAAAAAATATATATATGTTAGTTTAATTGATTTAGAATTGAGATAGAGCAAAACGTTTACAAAAAACACAAGAAAGTTGAGCAAAAAAAATATAGATACAAATAAATATATACTCAGTGAATAATGTTAGCTCTAACATAAAAATTAAAGGCATAACGTTTAAGAATACGGTTATAAGGAATATGATTATAAGCAAAAAGAGATCAAATACAAAATTTCATTTCCTTTTGCTTTGCTTAATACAGAAGCTTAAAATAAATATTCCGAACTCAACAGAATTCCATTAAAATTTAGCATGAATGACATTTGTTTCTAACGTTTACGAATATGATGCAAAGTAAAATTGTAAAAAGAATATCTAAAGACTACCTACGATATTCGATACAAGCCCAAAGAAAATTTGATTGCAAAACTCCATTAGTTGCAGAAAATAGAAGCTGCCAGTGAAACGTTTACGAAATGTAAGCAGATAAATACGAGTTTTGACTTTACAGCGAGAGTGAGTCAAAATAACGATATATTTTCCTGAAAATGAAGAGTATTAAAGAGAAAATTAACTGAGTTCCTCACGAAAAACGCCGCTTGATCTATCTAAAATACATTTTAGACAACTTTTTTAAATTCTTCTCAATTATACAAAAATAATATTCAATCAAAACTCATTTGTCAAGTGCGCGTCGTATCAAAAGACAAATCACAAATGGCCAAATACTTTCAGCACTTTGTCAACATTGATATGGATGCGAGGTGCGCTCCACAATTAATCGATTACAAAGCGATAAGAGAGAGAGAGAGAGAAAGAGAGAGAAAGATATAGCTGACTGGAAAGAGTAGACAAATGTGGCCCTAGTTAGACATTTGACAAATTAGCAACTAAGAAAAAAGCTTAAAATATTAAGCGAAACAAAGCAAAACACAACAAATTTAACAAATTTTTGTGAATACGATAATAGGTAGAGAGAATGACAACAATAACAACACACACACACACAGGCACACACACACACACACACACACATTTTGACACATGTGATCACATGTTTGCCATTTGTTTTTGCTGACAGTTTTTGTTATTGTTTTTACCTAATATATATATATATGTATATATATAATTTTTTTTGGGCTTAGCTCATTTCCATGCGCTATTGCAAGTGTTTAAAATTTTGTTAATTAAATGAAATAAATGTAGTTTAATATATAAGGCGTGGGCTGATGCCAACGGCAATGAACTTGAAAACTTAAATATATATAAAAATATATATAAATATATATACATATATGAAATCAAAATGCAACTTGGAAATACACGCGGAAAAGCTAAACACAACAACAAAACAAATTGCTTTAAATAGTTGCAATTAGCAGGCGGAATAATTAGAATATTATATATTCAAAAAAAAAAAGAGAAAAAAAATCAGAAAATAGTTCAATAAAAATGTAAATTTGTTGTGTTTAGCTGCTAAATAAATTGCATTTTTTTTAAATACTATAATTCTTGTTTATTATGCAAATGTTTTGTTTATCATTCAATTGAAATTCTTGTGCTCTTCATGAATTTGTTGATGTGTTTTTTGATAAGAGCTTTTGTTTATTTATTGTATTTATAAAAGCATTCATTTGTATTTTATTATATATTTTATTTATTAATTTAAACATATTTTTAGTAACTCGTTAAATATTTTTTAATTTTTGCTTCATATTGAAACATTATTTCACTTTTTACATATTTTTTATATATTTTAAATTCATTTATATATTTTTATTTTCACTTTACTTTTTATTGAAACACAAATTAAGCTGGATTTATTTATTTATTTATATTCTATATTCTCTTGCTAATTTCTATTTCATTAGCCTATAACACACAAAAAACACGCGCTGATTTATTTGAAATAATTTTGATATTTATTAAAAAACAATTTGTTTTAAGCATGGGCTGCCAAAAATTCTTATTGGACAAGAATGACGCGCGCGTCGCTCGGCCGGCACAGTCCAATTGGAAATGCAATTGAAAATAAACACAGAAAACGCAGCGTGCGAAAGAAAACGGCAAAAATGAAATGACGGCGACGACATCAACGACAACGTCGACGTTGACGCCAACGTATACGTAATACGTGTGCGCCCATGTATGTGTGTGTGTGTGTGTGTGTTTGTTTGTGTCACTTTTCCGCAAAGCCCAAAAATTGTAAGACAAGTGGGAGCGCGAACAAAGCAAGCAAGAGAGAGAGAGAGAGTGAGAGAGAGGATGGGAGAGAGCGCGCGTGAAGAGAAAGCCCCTTAAGTGAGCTTTTAAGAGCGCTGTTATAGCGATCACCTGTTATGGCAGCTGTCTCTGCTGACTCTCTCTCTCTTCTGCTTAGCTTTCTCTTTCAAGGATTTGGGTTGATAAAAATGTAACGTGATTTCCTCTGTTGTAATAAATACGTGTTTATCGCTGCTACTGCTGCTCGGCATTGACATTGACAAGTGTCTCAGATTGTGCAAATGGCTAAATGTGATGTGTAACAGGCGCTTATCAATCGAATCGCATTAGCGATTTATCAGTTGTTGAAATCGAAATTGCTCATGTCTATATTTATATTGAAATTGTGATGATTACGCATGATTCGCTGATAATAAACAGACTATATACAATTTGCAGACTGTTTGGCTTTGTTTTTTTACTGAGCAAAGCGGAGCGATGGGAAATAATGATAATCAGTTAAATTGCAGATAGGTTGATAAGCTCAATTGCTTGGAAATATTAATCTTTACAAATTGCCTAAGATATATACAATGTAAAATTGTGCAGAATATTGAACAAAGCTATCCTAAGATGCACGTAAGAAAAAGTCCAATATCTTGATCTTAAACTTCTTGATAAAAAATACTTTGCTTTTAATTCCTAATAGAAAGTAAAGTATTTCAGTATATTTGACTAATTTTGATTTAGGATTTAATATTTTAACTCATACGAATATATTAATATATGAATTCATGTTTAAACTTCGCGCTCTTTATTCTACATTCAACTGTTGCTTCTGTGTCTGTTAACTAACAGTATGCTGTTAAATAGCAGGCAATTGTTGCTGCTCACTGTTAAAAAACTCAATTGTGGTTGCTGCGGACTAACATAAGGCTGTTGGTTTGTGTACTGACTAAGCTGACCACAAAAAATTTTTAATTTAGCTGTGACACATACCAGCTAGAGGCCAGCTGCATTTAAACATATTGAGAATAGAACCTCATTTAAGTTATATTTCTTGATCCTAATCAGATGTAGAACATTAATTATTATGTATTTGTTCGTTATATGCCAAATAACACAAATCTGTTAATTATGCTTGCTGCCATGTAAAATGTCCCACCACAATAAATGTTAAGTTTAGCCGTGACACTCACCGCTTTGCGTTTATCCGCCTCGCTGACCGCTGAATTTGAACGATGTCGAAACAGATCCATAACCTTGGTCATCGGCGATCGCTGGTTGGCATTGGCATTCGGACGCACAGCGGTAACCGTATGGTAATACTATGAATACAGAAATATATTAGAATTAGATTGAGCTCATTAAAAGAGGCATGTGCTGTGCACCCACCTGTGCATCGCTGCCCTGATGCGGATGCGCGCTGCCATCTTTGTACTTGCTCTTGGCGGAGACGGTGCCATCGGCATTGGTTATCGTTACGGCGGGATGTTGCTTATGGCCAAAATGCTGCATGGCCACTTTCATGGAATTCATGAGGCCGCCAGCGCCAGTTGCGCCCGTCGCGCCACTTGTTGCCGCTGCTCCTGTTGTTGTTGTTGCCGCCGCCGACGATGGCGCTGTTCCGCCGGATACGGAATATGTGCTGCTGGTGGCGCTGCTATCCGCCGACGATGGATCCAGCAAATGCTTATCCTTGTGCCGCTTGGCATCCGACTTGGCCCGCGGCCTAAACACATCGAAGATCGTGGGCCGGCGATTCGGCGATGCAATTCCGTGCACCGTCGACTGGTTGAGCACGGGCGAGTCTTCGCCGCTGCGTCGTCGCTCCAGCGAGCCAGAGCGCGAGCCGCCGCTGCCCACCATGCGTTCCGTGCTGCGTGAGATCTTCTCGCTGTGTCGATTCAGCTTCTCCAGCTTTGCTGTCTCGCGCTCAATGCGACGCGCCGTCTCTCGCTCCAGCTTGCGTGCCTCCTTCTCGCGGCGCGATTGCTCCTTCTCCTGGCGGCTGTATGTGGGTGGAGAGAAATAGTTATTTAATCTCTTTTCGCTTAGAATACTTAATTTTTGGTACTCACCGCTGTTCCTTTTCCATCTTCTTGTAGGCCTTCTTGGCCGCCTTGCCGTTGGGCTCGGCGGGCGCACTGGAGGGTCGGGAGCCGGGCACACGGGGCACACCATCTTGTTCCTGAAAGCGAACATGACGTTTTAGAGTGGGATTTGGCTTGATTACAATATCTGTTGATTCATCAATATCTAAATCTTCGGATTGCTGCATTGTGGCTGCCAGCGCAGCCCAACACAAACTGAGCGGACATAAAAGGATATAGAGCTATGAAATAGATAAGGCCACAGCGCCATACCGTTTATTCTGGCTGTTTGTGCTGTGTGTGCTGCAATTATGCCGAATTGTCTACAAATACAATTTCGAGGCCCAGCCCAAACCCTAAAAGGGGACCAAAGAATCAACACAAGACGCCATTCGCACGAAAACAACAACAATAGCAACAACAGTTCGCGCGTATCAAGTGTGTTTTATTAATTGAACAATTCCTGTGGCGCACTTTAATCGAATTTAATCAATTTATGAATTACGCAAAAATTGCTGCAGTTGGGGCAGCTGGTTGTGAAACTGGCTAGTGGTGAGTTGCCA